>PVKS010005968.1:0-81500 GCA_004027875.1 Aplodontia rufa
CCCTCCAGCATCTATTGTTGTTTATTTTCTTCATCTTTGCCATTCTGACTGGTGTAAGGTGATATCTTAATGTGGTTTTCATTTGCATTTCTCTGATTACTAATGATTTAGAGCACTTTCTCATATATTCATTGGCTTGATCAATGTCCTCTGGTGAGAAGTCTCTATTTAGCTCTTTGGCCCATTTATCAATTGGGCTATTGGTGTTTTTGTAACTGACATTTTTGAGTATTTTATAGATTCTGGATATGAGACCCTTGTCTGAGGAATCATAGTCCATAATACTCTCCATTTCTGTAGGAAACCTCTTGACTCTTTTGATTGTTTCCTTGGCAGTACAAAAGCTTTTTAGCTTTATGGCATTCCATTCACTGATTTTTGACTTTACTTCCTTCACTTTCAGAGACTTGTTGAGAAAGTCTTTGCCTACTCCTGTGCCAATATGCTGAAGTGTTGGGCCTACATTTTCTTCTAGAAATTCCATAGTTTCTATTTTAATTCTTAAATCTTTGATCCACTTTGAGCTGGCTTCTGTGCAGCGTGAGAGATAAGGGTCAAGTTTCATTCTTCTACACATGGGTGTCCAATTTTCTCCGCACCACTTATTTAAAAGGCTATCTTTTTTCCAACATGCTTTCAGCACCTTTTTCTAGTGTTGGTAATCAGATAGCATTGAATATGTCAATTAATTTGGAGAAACTTTTTTTTATAATATACTACTCATTGATTTTACTTAGAGCTTTTTGGACATCTCTAATCTTGTTTCAGTCAGTTTTCACTGTTCTGACCATAAGACCCGACAAGTACAGTTTTAGAGGAAGAAACATTTATTTGAGGATTCATGGTTTCAGAGGTCTCAGTCAATAGAAGGCTGGCTCCGTTCTGTGGGGCTCAAGGTGAGGTAGAACATCATGAATATCATGGTAGAATAGTGTGGTGGAGGAAAGCAGCTCAGGATATTGCACCAAAAATCAGAGAGAGACAGAGAGACAGAGGAGAGAGAGAGAGAGAGACAGAGAGAGAGAGAGAAAGGGAGAGAGAGTAAGGGGGAAAGAAAGAGAGAGGGAGGGAAGGATAGCCAGACAGAGAGAAGAAGAGATAAAGAGGAGAGAGAGAAAAGGAAGAGAGAGGGAGGGATGGGAAAACAGAGAGTGAGAGAGGGAGAAGGAGGAAGGGAGGGAGAGGGAGGGAGAAAGAGAGGGAGAGAAAGAGAGAGAGAGACAGAGAGAGAAAGAGAGAGAGAGAGAGATAGCCTCCACTCACTGGATACAAAATATAAACCCTCAGGGACCCCACCTCCTCCAGTCACACCCTACCTGCCTTCAGTCACCACTCAGCTAATCCCCATTAAGGAATTAATTTCACTGGTCAGGTTAAGGTTCTCATAACCCAGTCATTTCACTTCTAATCTTTCTTGCATAGCTTCACACATGAGCTTTAGCTGGGCACCTAAAAGCTAATCCATATAAGGTATTTTATACCTTTATGTATATTTATTAATTATTAGACATTTTATTGTGTGCTGCATTATGAATGTTCTACTTCCTATTATTTCACTATGAACTCATTGGGTTATTTTTGTAATGTATTCATTTACCCAATAAATTTATTTAGCTCTCTCTTATTATTTCATTTATCTGTTGATTTCATTTGTAGTCACAGGGAAGCAAGACTGTCATCTGCAAATAATAATGTTTGCTCTTCTCTTTCCTTAGAATCATTACACCGCTTGAATTTTGCTTATTGTTTACTGTAGCAGTAGAAACTCTATTGTCTGATGAATTGTTGTAGAATATATATGCTTGTTTTGCTCCCCATTAACTATAATATAGGTTTTGAAACACAAATTTAATTAAGATATTCTTTTATTCCTAACATGCTGAGTTCATAAAATTATAAATAAACATGGAAGTCATCAATAATTATTCAAATACTTTTACTGAATCTACTGAGATACTTAGATGATTTTTTCCCTTTATGTCTAGCAAATTATTTTGATGTATCTTTTAGTACTAAATCATTCTTCCATTTCTGGATATTGGGTAAATATTACTTGATCATGATTTATGTGTTTCATATACTGTTAGATATAAACAGATAATATTTTATTAATATCTTCACACAGTTTGAATGTATACTTTCTTGTTCTTGCACAGTTTTTATCTATTTTGAAAGAAAAATTATAGGATTTTCACAAAATAGGCTCATTAAAAATCACAGGGATATGCACGACCTAGTTCCAGCAGTTTTCTAAGTGGTCAATTCTCTGATGACCTTCTTACAAAACGAGCAAAGTTTTCTTCTTGGAACTATATGTGCATGACTCTTGAGGAGTGGTTCTTAGGCAATAAAATCAGTAGAATAAAACTATGTACATTTAAAAACAATTATAAATAAAACCAAAAGAGTCTTCAGAAAGCTAAGAACTATCAGCATGTTTTACCAATCTTTACTATTGTTGTTGTTTTAAGTAGCACTTTTTGTTTTGAGTGCAATTAATCATTGATTTATCTTTGATAGATATTTTATGTTCCATAGAGTGTTTATTCACGTTATTAGTTATTTCTACTGAGTAATTTATACTTTCTCATGATATATATATAAATACCATTATAAACTGCAAAATTCAACTCTTGCTATCTCATGTAGCCTTTGAACTGTATTCTAAGTCACTAACTCAAAGTACCGAACTCCCTTTCAATTTGTTAACCTTTAATATTTATAAAATCAAGTCTTTTCACTTCTGTGCTTTAGTTTCTGGATTTGGTTTTTCTTTTTTTTCTTTTTCTTTTTTTTTTGAGAGAGAGAGAAGGACAGTGAGAGGGATTCAGAGAGAAAGAGAGACTCAAATTTATTTAGTTTTTCATGTGGTTTTCATTGCTTAGACACTGCGTTGTGTATTTGGTGCTGGGGTCACAACCCGTGTGCTTGCACATGAGAGGCAAGCACTGAAACCACTGAGCAACTGCTCCAGCCCTTGGTTATACTTTTGTATTTTAAAATTGTAAAATAAAGTATGTATGCTTTCTTCTTGAATGGTAAAGGTTTTATTTTTTACATTTGCACTTAGAATTAGAATTCTATTTGATTAAGTGATAATAGAGGCATAGCTTTATTTTAATGAACTAGGCCATTATTTCACACAAATTAATTTATGAAAGATATTTCTTTCACTTCCACAAAATTGGCTTTACCATGATGTGAAACTCTGTATTTCCTTATGTCTTCATCCTCTCTGTTATTCAATAAATCTGCTGTTTATTTCTTTTTAAAAATGATGTTACTTTCAGTAGCTTTACAATAACTTACTCTCTGGAAGGGTTGGCCCTCTACCATTCCAGAAATTTCCAGCTGAGGCTTAGGGCCATTCTGCTAAGCTCTCTGCCATTGTTCTAGTGGGCTCTGTGCAGCGTTCTTACGGTCCTCCAGCTGCTGACACAGGAGTAAATGCCTTGGTTTAGAAGAGATTCCAACATGTCAGTCTCCAAGGTGCGTGTCTGCTTATCCTTCATGTCAAGTGGCCTCTCCTTGAACCCCAAAATTCCCTCACCATGACACTAGCATAAGGAACATGATTAAGGTTTGTGGGTTGTGTTGATGTAATAATTATTCATGGCAATTTCTAGTCCTCAGGTGTTCATTCTTGTGACCCTTCTCATAGAAGTAGCTCAAATAACTCACTTAATTTGTAGATCCTCTTAAAATGTATTGGGTAAACATGCCATTCTTCACATGCGTCCTCCCCTCCATGCACCCAGCATGGTAGCCCCATGGGGGTGCCATACACTGCTATCCCTGGGGGTGAAGAAGATGGTGCCTTCCCCATATTTGTCCTCATATCCGGAACACATCACACTGCCCAATGCATCCAAGCTTGATGAATTCCTCACTGACATTAAGCATATGTTCTGCTTAGAAGCCTCTCAGTCTCTACAAGATGTCCAGGCTCATCATGGTCATTCATCTCATGGGGAGACCTTTGTGCTCATCCAGACACTCACCTCAAGCTGAGACCTTTGTGAAGACCTGGCCCAACTGTGAGCTTAGGCAGCTGACCTCCCTGGCTTCTCCCACTCTTTGCTGTTTCTGCTGAAGTCACTCACAGGGTCCACTTGTTTCTACTTCCCTTGGCTGTGGTTGATTCCTACCTTCAAGCAATCTTAGCATCTTCCTGTCCTCGCCCTAAAGTTCCCTTTCCCTGAGATCTCACTTCATGTCTGAGCATTACTTCAGCCCACCTTCCCTGGCAGACATTTCTGCTAATTCTGAAACCATCTAATAGTTTCTTACTTTTCATTTATTCGTTAAATATTACTCAGCAATATTAGACAACTAGGAAAAGGGTGATCTTTGGAGGTCATAATCTAGTGATAACAAATGCAAATTCTAAGGCAAATCAGTACTTTAAAATTGACTTATATTGTTATATTTTAGGTGGGCATTATTTACTTCCTATTAAGTAATAATTTTTAACATTTTAAAATGTGGAAGAACAGTATCAATCCTAGATATTGGTGTTATTTTCCTGTATTTTGTGTTTCTCTTTAATTTCTCTGTCATTTTGATGATTCAAAACATTTTCAAAGACTGTCACTAGCTGATTTTCATATTCTTTAAAGAAACAATAATTTTTGGCAGCAGTGCAGTCACACTACAACTGTCAATTGATGTTGGTGATTACCAAGCTCTAAAATCACCTAAAAATTACTCAGAGCCTCAGTAACATACACAAAAGAATAAAACTGAACAAGCAGCAAACCAACCCCAGTGCAGTTTAGCTTTCCCCAGAGCCAGGGTTCTGGTTTTGGAATCCAGGATGCCTCGGTGTTTGCATCCCATCTTCTGGTTTACCTTATTCTAATACAGGTATTTGTAGAGCACAGGTTTTCTGAAACATTACTTTCAATTTTCTGAAAATTTTCTTTTCTACTTTGCCATCCATCTTGCTCACAAAGCAAACATGTTTTTATGATCAGTGTCATACATTTCATTTAGGTAAGGCCTTAATGTTGAGCACAGAAAGCTTTTCAAATCACTTGACCTGCTCCATGCCTCTGGGTTTCTTTTTGAAGGTGCTCCTCTTCTTTTCGTTACTCTATGGCATATTTTTTAAAAATTCTGTAATAATTGGTAGCAACTGCGCGAGTAACTGCTGTGAACAGTGGATTTATTGGTGTCAAGTTTTTTTTAAATGGATTTAGAATTTAACACCTAGATTGATCTTAGAAATGTACTATGAATCAGGGTTATGATTAGTCCAATTCTCAAGTATCTTAGGTTCAATTAAAAAAACCCTCAATTTACATATAAAATAAGTATTGCTAAAATGTAAGTACCTATGTGTAAGGTAGACAATGGAAGGATACTCTGGGTTTATTTTCTTTCTAAGCAGCAGGCAATGTTTGGCACACTCTCCTACGTGGGGACCTCTATGCACTGCTTAGTGGAAATGAAAATCTTCCCAAGCACTTATCCACCCTTTCCAGGACAGGAAATGAAAGGTCAGAGAAGTGATTTGCTGGCTATGAAAGTCAGTGGAATGGTGGGTCTCAGCTAATCTTGGTACCAGAGAAAGTTCATTTCTAAAAGAAGGCAAAGTCCTTGGGGACTGGACAGGATTTAAAAAAAATATATTGTACTTTTCTTTCTTTCTTCTTCTACAAAAATCTAATCCATAGATTACTTGGAGGTAACTAGAAATCCATTAGTTTCAGCTGGTAAATGTTGGCATTTTGAAGCACTTATTATGGAAAATGTGAGATCATATGATGATAAACAGGCAGGAGGAATTTATGCAAGGTGTATATAAAAACGCCGAGAGCTAAATAACAAAAGTCTACACTTCCTAAACAGAAAGTACGAGAGTTTTATTCTGCATACATTATTTAAGTTACGCTCAAAACATTCCCATGGAATAGGCATAATTGCCTGCTTCCCATTACAAGAAAGCAGAACTGTAAATGGATGAAGCAGCTTGCTCCAGTCTGTGTGGATGGTAAATGCTGGTTTCCACCTTGATCTGGCTCTGTGGCCCCAGTGCATCTGCCTGCTCAGCAGTGCACAGGGTTCCCAGGTTCTGTGTGCACTGAGTGATGGAAATATTGCTGTCCACGGGACAGAGAGTTCCAGGTGCAAGCACCTGTACTTGCAGAAGGGAAAAGCTCTGTCACTAAGAGTCCTTCCATTTGTGTTTTTGTTTCACACCTGCCCTTCCAGAGAAAAGCACAAGGGACCATCCAGAATCACTGGGTCTTTCTCACTCACTCTTCTGGGGGTCAAGAGTGAAAGTGCTCAGTGATAGCTCATTATAATGCTCAGTTCTCCCAGGAGGTGTTCCTTTCCACCATGTTTGAGGTGTGAAACAGCATGAGTCAAACTGAGCACTCAGGGAAGTGGCCCCCTGGACATGGGGTGAGACTGTCCAGTGGGATTATGCACAATTTCCCTACCTACTCAAAATCCTTCTCCTCCTTTGTTTGGAAACATATTTCTTAAAGAGTTTACCAAGCATTCTCCTTTCTTGCTGCAACTAATAAACTTGGCTTCAGTCTTTTACCTCCTGGTTATATGCATTAGCTTTGCCCTCATCAAGGCGTGAAACCATTGTGTTGAGTTGTAAGCCCTTAGGTAGCAAGTATGGATGACATATGATCACGTGACCCTGTTTCATTTGTCACAGACATAATTTGGATTCAACTCTCTTTTTACAAACTGGTGAATCTATGTTACTATATACCCTTATCTCATGGCTAACATTATGCCATGTTCATTGCTTCCTGTATTCCACATACAACAAATTTTAGGGGTTTTCTTTGACAAAGATACAACTTAAAATGATGACTGTGCTTTCATGCTATCTCAGTTTTCACAGTTAATCGAAGAACAGCTATTGAAATAAATACATTAGATAAATTTCAATGGAATAAGGGCTTGTAAGTGTTTATTTCATGTAATTTGAAGACTGAAAGTTGTGTCATATGATGAGGATGAATATCTGAATCATTTCCAAGTATGCTGAAATACTGGAGTATAAATTGATAAATATAAATTCAAATACTCAGCTTCATAAATTCTATAGAATGAAAGTCTATTCAGGTCTATTGATAAATTAGTTTTCAGAAATTGTTGGTATATGGTAAAATAGTTTACATAGATTACATTTCTCCTGGGTCTTCATTAAAATGAAGGGTCACTAAAATTTAAATTTTTAATTAACACGAAATTCTGCATGTGTAAACTACAAAAAGAGAAAACAATTTGTGTTTATGATTAAAAGGAAAAACAAAGAAATATGGGCCAGAACTACAGGTGACGCAAGTCACAAAGGTTCTGAGCAAGTTGCTAAGTATTTGTCAAGGGTGGTAGTCAGAGTCCTGTATCTACTAACTATCTCAGAGGGCAGAACAAGTATGAAGGAGGGTATCCAGACAGTCCTGAGACCTACTTCCTATCTCAGAGTGCTGCTAATATCCAGAAATTGTGGCATACACACGCAATGGGGTACTACTCACCATAAGGAAGAATGGATGGAACTGGAGGATATCATGCTAAAGGAAATAAGCCAGTCTCAAAAAACCAAAGGTCAAATGTTCTCTCTGATGTGTGGAAGCTAATTCAAAACAAGGAAAAAGAACAGAATAAACAAAGGGGGAGGAAATGAAGGAAGGAGGAATGAGACAGGGAAAGTCTGTGAAAGGAATTGGACTTAACTTTCTCATGTTCATGTATGAACACATCATAGTGAATTTCATTAACGTATATGTCCACAAGTCACTAAAAATCCCACTTAGTAACAGAAAGACCAGTAGAGTAGAGGAAAAGGGGGCAGGGGAAATACTGGGGACTGAATTAAAATAAATTATGCACATGCTTTTATAAAAATGTCAACGTTTATCCTATTGTCAAGAATATCTAAAAAGAACAGAGGTTGGGTAAATGGAGGGGATGGAGAAATACAGACAACTGAGTTAAAGCAAATTACACTCCGAGCTTTTTTAATGATGCCAATGTGCATTCTACTGTCATGTATATTTTTAAAAATATAGAAGGAAGTAGAAGGAAGGGAGGAAAGAGGAAATCCTGGAGACTGAATTTGAACAAGTTAAACTCCATGCTCTTATTAATCAGTCATATACACCTAACAAAGAACCAATTAAATAAAAATTTTAAAAAGTGGCTCTGGGTAAAGAAACTCACTTTCTCAGTTTTGAAGATTGGCTTTAAAGTTTTCAACAACAGCTGTGTTGTCCAAGAGGAGAAAGCTGATGAGGACACACAATTCAAGCAGAAAGAAATTGCCCTAAGTGATTACTCTGGTCCCCAGTGTGGGACCCATCAGCCACCAGGCAAGCTGTGTTGAACCAGTGTACCCTGCAATCAGGGCGGAACAGGGAGAAGGAATGCCCAGGCTATCACCAGAGGGGTAAGGCAGGAGACAAACCAACTCCTATCAGATTCCTCTTCCAGAAGATTAAGGTTGACAGGCCACAGGTTTCCCTGTTTGACTCCTTTAATATTTATGATCCAGATTTCCGTTAAGAAGCTCTGTGTTAGCTTAGGTCTAGTCAGAGAGGAGGCTGAGTTTCTTCTCAATGCTTGACCCACATACTCCTTGTCTCCTCCTGCAGAGGGCACTGTGTCCAGGAGAAATGTAACTTAGAAAGGCAATCAGAGGAGGAGAAACTGAAGGGTTCCCTGAGCTTCTGACGTGTGAAGTGGATTGGATGATTTTAAAGCACTGGTGTTTGTACTTTCATGAGGGTCCCTTTCCTTTTTCAAAAGGAGGCCATTTAAACTAGAGGCAGCCATGAATCCAGCAAATCAGAATGGGGTGCCTATGTGAGAAGATGGCCTTGGAATGTGGTCACATGTCCTGTGAAGATGGTGCAGCCACAAGATGGGAAGAAGCTGGAACTCCAGATGGCCTCAGTGGTGGGGGCTGCCTTTGCTCTTTGCGGTTCTTCTGTGGGGAGATGGAAGTAATGGAGGCAAAGAAAGGAAGAGGAGCAGTAGATGCAGGATGGGCTTCAGAGTCCTGCAGAAACTGCTTAATGGAAGCAGCAGAGAGGAGGAAGAAAGGTACAGTGAGAAGGTGAAGGTAGAGGACAAGAGCAGGCAGAGAGGGTCAGAGCAGAAAGGAGATAAAATTGAAGGGGATGGGAGACAGTCTATTAGAGAGGCAGAGAGGATGGAGGCATAGCAAATAAGGGTGCTGAGAGTCAACGTGAACAAGTGATTTGGAAATTGGAAAGTGTGATGCTGGGCATTAAGACTGTGGAAGCAACGCAGCTGATGAGGTGTTGGGGTGGAACCCCATCCTCTGTGGCGAGAGTTGTAAACAACAGCGAGATGGTCAGGTCATGGGTGCAGGCCGTTCCAACGTCCTTGGCTTTCCTCTGGGTGGAGAGGGAGAGGGAAGTGGGAAAGGTTCAGTTGTGAAGGGTCACCGTGGCTATTGCGTATAGGAGGGAGCATAGGTGGGAGGATTGGCCTAGTCCTTGCCTCTATTGTGGCAGGAAAGGAACAGGAAGGATGGGCACCCAGGCCGGTACATTTTCATCTGTGGTAAGAAGTTTACCCTGGAAGAATAGAGAAGGTCAGAGCACAGGTTCAAGGACAATGGAGGTTTAAATAGTTAAGCCAATGTGGACAAGAGGGCCCAGTCAGACACCAAGGTTCATAGGAACACCTTTCTGTGTGCTTTTCTTTCTTTACCATAGGAACATGGTCACTCATTCAGCATTCAGCATTTGTTGAGTGGGCTCTGATGGGGGCCAGGGGTGTTCCAGTTACTGGAGCTCAGTTAGCAAAATGGCCATGGTCAAAAACAGCACGTGGAGCTGAGCTAAGGAGCAGGCAGGCCCATGAGTGACCTTGAGGGTCCAAGGAGGGTGCAGACCTCCATGGAAAAAGGGAGTGGAGCTGAGGAAGGGGCAGGAACACAGAAGGACCATGAGAAAAGCATCCAGAAGGAAGATGTAAGCGTGAGGGCAAGCAAGGAGGGTGCACAGCAGACAACCATGACGGGTGTCCTGAGCAATTACTTAGCGTTCCCATACTGCACGACAACTCATGGGAAAAAGACTGCAACTGGCTTCCCGGAACCGCAGAGACCCCAGGCTTAGAGGTGGCACTAACAGAACAGTATGTACATTGCCACAAAGTGACATTCAAACAAGGCTGAGGCCCCATTGGCGAGGGCAGTACAGGTACAGTTCAGGTCACACTTCCCAGACAGGATTGGCAAAAGGATTGACAGTCTTGCCAGCCACCCCAGGAGGATTTAAGTATTTCTCAATTTCTGTGGATATTTTTACTGGGTAGAAAGAGATCTTCCCCAGCAGAACAGAAAAAGCAGGAGAGGTGCTAACAGAATGCCTAAAGGAGATTACCCTGAAACTTGGACTCCCTCTGTCTATCCAAAGAGGCCATGAACTTTTTCAGTTCCAAGATAGTCTCTGGGTTCCCCAGATGCTTGGGGTACATGAGATGTCACGCAGCGTGGAGATCTCAGTATCACTTCTGTCATAAATTGCAAGGCTCATGATGCCAGAGCAAAAGGAACCAGAAGACTGCCTGAGCTCTGGGACTGGGCTCGCACTGCCCGTAAGGGTAAGCGAGCAGGGTGCAACCGAGCTCGGAGGGCCTCCCCTGGCCGTGCTCTCCGTGCTGGTCTGTGTGCCTGCAGAATTCTGAAATTCTGTTGGGGCTAAAGCTCTTTTGTGTTTCAAAGGAAACCTGGAATCTCCTTCAGTGCAGGAGTAAGTAGACCTCTGCCCTGGTTGTCTTAGTTCATCTGTTGGTTGGCCCAATTGTGTTTGGAGGAGTCCTGTAAGATGAGCAGGCCAGAACTAACTGTCTGTTCAAGCCTGTGCTTTTGTCACCTTCTGGGAACTAATCAGTCTTCGTTCTCTTTACATCTTTGCTTTCTCCACCACTGCATGCACATGGATGATGACTCCAGGATCAGGGTCTCAAACCCCGGTGAAGGCAGGGAAGTTAATTCACTGTTGGAGAAGTCGTCCAAACCCCTCCCGGACCACAACCATACATTCCTGTTGGCCTTGCCTGTAATGAACTTCCATAGTTTCTAACTTCACTGAGATAAGATAAAAGGGCTTGTGAAGAAGCATATTAAGTGGGGGTGACCACTCAGGACCTCTCGACCCCCAGCCCTTGTTTTTCTTCGCTCTGCCGTGAAGAAGCTTGAGTTTTCGCCACATGCTCTGAGATCATGAACGGCCTGGATCCCATGAATACGGCTACAATCAGCCGACTCTCTGGATTGCCATTTCTTACCAACAGTCCATCAACAGACAAGCTAGACGCTGTATCAGGAGGCGACAGGACATGGTGCCTGCCTCCTGGACCCACCTTGAGTGAGTCTGTCAGGGAGCCAGCAAAACCTTCCCTTCAATTCACCTACACTCACTCAATATTTGGGATACTCAGAGTTCATGCTTTGTTATCATAAATCCCTAAAGTTCTGTTCAATAATTCCAGACCCTTTAAACACCAGTTGTGACCCCACAGTCACAGACCACTGGGTTGACTGGCTCCAGAAAGCCCTGCCGAGACCCAATTTGAACAATCTCTTGGGAGTTCTATGTGCGCCACCAGGATACGTGTTTGTTCCTGGGAACTTTGAAAGTGACCCAGGGCATATATCTGTCAGGACAGTTGGGGAACTTGCCTGTTGGGATAGCTAGCCATGCTTCTCTCTGTCCACAGGTCCCAAGAAACCACACCTTGAGTTAGCTCTCTAAAATGGCTCTCAAGAGCTAGGAGAGAGCCTTCTAACTATGCCTGGGTACCAGAAAGACAGATTTTCAAATACATTCAGTAGAGTCTTCCTACTTTGGCAGGGAATGGGAGCCCACATACAGGTGTCCAGAATCCTGTTTATCACACTGGAAACCAGAGGTATTGAAACGGCCTGGGCCATCTCTGCTCAGCCAAGGAGGAGTGGAATCCTTAGCTTAAGTAGTACTCAGTAGCTGGATTGCTTTAGATAATATCTAGCCGAGCAGAGTGCTTTGTACTTCTATGAATACTTCCTGTTGTTTAACACTTCTGCTGAAGTTGAAACTCATGTTAAAAAGACTTAAAAACAGGCATCCTGGCTTCAACAAGGGTCTGCAGAAGCACCAGGAACATGTGGCTGTTTCTCAGGACTGTTCTCCCGGTCCTCCAGGATATTGAGTCTATCTTTTAGATTGTTGATATTATTTGTGATTTATGTCACAATCAAATGTGCTTTGAAAAGGTACAATGGAACAGCCGCAGAAGGTCCACAGGTGGTGGTGTTAGAGACTGCCGCTGATCCTAAGGCCAGCTTTCAGTTAGCATCAAGGTGGCCACACTACACCAAGGAAGATGGTAACCCCATAGGTTCAGAAAACTGATCTCCACCCCTAATCCCTTCAACAGTGAGCAGCGAAGTTCTTCAGGGGAATTCTTTAGCTGCAAGGCAGGATCTTCCATGGGCAAATACCTGAACTTGCAGAAGGAGAAAAGCTGTCCCTTGATATTGCTAC
Source organism: Aplodontia rufa (assembly GCA_004027875.1). Classification (NCBI taxonomy): domain Eukaryota; kingdom Metazoa; phylum Chordata; class Mammalia; order Rodentia; family Aplodontiidae; genus Aplodontia; species Aplodontia rufa. The sequence goes on from PVKS010005968.1 coordinate 12,537, forward strand.
TAACAGTCCTCCAAGTCGTGCTTGCTTCATACCAGGCCTTCCAGAGAAAAACATGAGAAACCAGCCAGAATCACTGTTCTAAGGGCCTAGAAGGAAGGTGCTCATTACCAGTTCATTGTAATGCTCAGTTCTCCCCGGAAGGTGTTCCCATCCACCATGCTTGGACATAGAAGTGTGAATCAGCATGAGTCACACTGAGCACGCTCAGGGACATAGCTACCTGGACATGGATAGGGTGAGGAGACTGCCTAGCAAAAGGGTGCACAAGTTTCCCACTCAAATTCCTTCTCCCCTTTTGTTTGGAAACACACGTCTTTAACAGTTCTCTCAAATGTTCACCTTTCTCACTGCAATTAATAATCTTTACTTCACTCTTATTTGCTCATTTTACTTATTGGCTTTGCCCTCATAGAGGTGAAAAATCATTGGGTTCTATTAAAATATTACTGTTATCCTCTTTTTGCAAGTGATTCAACTGAAGCCTTGAGAAAGGCAGACTGGCTGAAAGCATTCGGTGAGAGGAAAACCAGCTCCAACTCTGGTGTTCATCAGACCCAGCTCTGAATCCCAGCAAGACCCAGTCTTTTAACCTCCACACCATGCCCAGCTTTGTGGAGAAGATGAAAGGGAGAAAACAGAGTACTCCACATCCTAGACCTTTATTGGGTGTTACCAATGTCCCATGCCTGTCTTGTAGAAGCCAGTGGCTAGCTGGAGTATAATGTGTTTTCCCACCATTAACTAATTAGGAAACTTATTAAATAAAAAGAAAACTGTAGTAAAATGTAAATAAAAACTATGCAGCTTAGAAAATAATGCTTCTTGCAAATTTCCAACGTCAGGACTGTGAGTTTCTTAACTCAGTCACCTCAAAGTGTTGAAAAATCATAAGGAAAGTAAAATGCAAGCCATATGTAGAGGAAGGTAAGTAATTTATTCAGATTTTTGTTGGCTGGCATTTTGAAAATTCAGTAGTAATCTTTGTGTACTTTTAGAGAATATGATTGAAAACTTGGTTTTAATTACATGTGTTAGTATTTTAGTTTTTTAAAAAAGCATCGGGTAAATTATTTAATGATGATAAATTATGGAGAGGCATCCTGGCAGGCTTCTGCCAGAGACATTAGGCAGCAGGGCACAAGCAAGAGGCAGTTTCTAAAACTATGGGCTCTGTTCTTCTGCATGAGTCACCTGCATTTATGTCTAGTTGCTGGGCATCACACAATTCCAAGTGATTTTTTATGTGACCTGCTACATGAAAACCTGCGCTACCAGACCAAAGATCAGATAGTGGTGATTAAATGCTCATCTATTCCACAAATAATCTTTTTTGTTTTTAAAGAGAGAGGGACAGTAAGAGAGAGAGAGAGAGAGAGAGAAAATAAATTTTTATTTAGTTTTTCATGTAGCTTTCATTGCTCTGACACTTCAATTTGTACCTGATACTTGGGTTCGAACCTGCATCTTCACACATGCCAGGCAAGCATGCTAACCACTGAGTCACTGCTCCACAGCCCGTCCATAAATAATCTTGGTCAAATACTTTACGGTAAACATTTATTAAGGCTGAATATGCTAAGCTGAAAAGATACACACTTTCCCATATGTCCAGAGTCCCAGTGCAGTGGTCAATACTGAGACTACCAAGCATCAAAGATTAGCATGGTTAATTTAGCTGGGGTAAAGAAAGGAAGCATGTATCAGGGACAAATATTTTAAAAAATAGGTAATGTTTCAAATTTCTCATAAGGACAAACAGATCGAATTTTCTAACCTCTGTAATTCTTTCAATCCTGAGTTCAGAAAAGACTATAGGGCAGCCTGGACTCTGGTTCCCCTAGAAACAAGCTGCCCTTTGATATTTTACTCCAGCGCGCCGTGTTATTCCTTGGGCATAGACGCAGGGATTGATTTTGGCAGTCGCTCAGCTGTGTGGAATGTGTAGCATATGGAGAAGAGAGGAGGCAAAGCTCCATCTACCTTGCGCAACTGTCCCGAGTTTTGGATATCCAGCTCTCAAATGCCTCCAGTGCCGCAGTTGTCCTTGCTGCCTTTATAAGTCACAACCCTGCTTCATGTAGCTCAGTGTGTTGATCTTCTATGTTTTCATATTCCAATAAGTTGGGGAGCAGGTAGTTCTGCTGCTGCACTGGGCCATCTTCAGTGTTGGCCTCAACTTTTGGCGGTAGAGAGGTCCTTCTGGCTTTAGGCCCTGCTTTGTATCTGTGTGCTATAGTGTGCAGGAGAAATGCAAAGGCCATCTCTTCTTATAAACCTCTAGGCATGAGGAATCTCTTAAAAATTCCTCAGCAGAATTCATCTCAGGTATTGTTGTATGAAATTCTAGCTCCTGAGCCAATCGCTACTAAGAACATCATGATCCTGTATCCAGTTCAATCACTCCCTGAAGCTGAGTGCAGTCAGATTTCCCTGAGGCGGTGGCAAGGAAGTAGGGGGATGCAAGAAAAATTGGAGTTCTCTTAGACAGGAGATGGAATTTATTTTTATTTTTACTTTTTTATTAGAGCATTGTAGTTATACATAGTACTTGGGTTTATTCCAACAAAATCATACATGCATGGAATTCAATTTCATTTTGTATTAACCTCCTTTCCCTCCCCTTCTCCCCTTCCCCATTCCCTTTCCTCTACCCTACGGATGTTTCTTTCATTTGTCTAGTTTATCTATTTATTTGTTTTCACTAGTTCTTTCTACTTCCATATAAAGGTGAAATTCCTTGTGGTACATTTGCACATGCACATAGCATGATTTTTAAAAACTAATTCTGCATTTTATCCCCCATTCCACTTATTCCCCCTCCTTCTTTCCCTTATTTTGCATCAGCTTCTGTGTGTGAAAGAAAACATTCAACTCTTGATCTTCTAAGTCTGGTTTATTTCACTCTGTTTTCATCCAATTACCAGCAAATGTCATAATTTTGTTCTTTACAGCTGAGGAAAATTCCATGGTGAATATATCCCACATTTTTCTTGATCCATTCGTCTATTGATGGGCATTTGAGCTCATTCCATAATTTGGCTATTGTGAATTGTGGCACTGTAAACATTGAAGGATCCCTGTTGTATGCTGATTTTATTGCTCTAGATAAACACAAGAGGTGGGACTGTTGAATCATATGATGGTTCCATTCTAATTTTTTTGAGGAACCTCCATGCTGCTTTAGGAAGAAAACGGAATTTGGATTGTCAGCAAGGGTACAGCAGCATGCTCATCCACAATTTCACTTTCCATGATTTCAGTTATGCATGGGAATTTCCATGAGTCATGTCTTATGTTGTGTGTCACAATCAAGTCTCAGGCTGACCCATCCCTGCCGTCCAGGATGCGAAGTATCTGCACTGTATATTCCACTCACCCATTGCTTGCACAATAGCCCTCCCAGCTGTCAGACGGACTCTCCCGAGAGCACCGTGCTTGCGTTCAAGTAGGAAGGTCAATAGCAGCCCAGTGCAATGCCACAATGCCTGCCTTTTGCCTCCTTTCTTCTCATCACATGGGCACTGCATAATCTGACATCACCCCAGGAAGGGTGAGGACAGCACAATAAGACACTTTGAGAGAGGAAGGGAGAGGCCACATTAATGTGATTTTTATTACAGCATACTGTTACAGTGATTTCATTTAAGTTTTGTTGTTTTTAATATCTTTACTTAATTCATAAACTAAACTTGATCACAGGTATGTGTGTATACACAAGAAAACATAGTCTGTAGATAGATGATAGAGAGATGGGGGATTGATACTATCTGTGGTTTCAGTACTCAGTGGATCTTGGATTGTGGCCCTCCCATGAAGAAGAGGGGCTGCTGAATAATGCAAAGTGTTAGAAATGTGATTGTGTCTAGGTTTGAGCTGCACTTCTAAGCTCCCCTCATACTCATGAACAGTTATCTGTAAGTGACTAGTGGCCCCGATTTGGTTGCAAGCTCTGTACTTCCTGGCAGGAATCTTTCTGGGCTCTGATTACTGTGACCACATATGTTTCTGATGCAATATTTGTAAGTAGATGGTCACTAAGGCTACTGTCAATGTATATAAGCTGCATTAATTCTTATTAATTTTCCAGTGCACAAGATTACACTAATAATCTGCCTCCTGACTTTCTACAGTAGGTTTTGCTCACGGTAAGTCTCCATGTAGAGGGTGTGGTTGCATCTTTTCCAGAGAGAAATGGCTATGCTGTCAGGTTACATCAGACACACGGAGACTTAATGTGCAAGTCTACCTTAGGAAGTCAAGAGGGCAAATCATTCAGTAATCTGTGCATTGGGAAGACTAATAGCAATTAATGATATTACAAGTGACATAATGACATCTCACTTCCCAGCTTGCTATTCTTCTAATTCCACTTGCCACAAACCTGCCTCTGCAGGGGCTTTGCAGATGGATAATCCACCACATTTCCCCTGGTGCCCTTGAGGTCTGCAATTGCAGGCGAGCACCTCTGCTCACCTGGAGCCACATTCGTTGTCCTGGGGAGGTTCGTGTGTGCTTTATTTCCTTTGGGAAATGAGCAGCTTCTCAGAACAAGATTACAGAACAGAACTATGTTCTGGGAGAGCCTCGGGTCCAGCCTGTGAGCCCACACGAGCAGAACTTCAATTCCCCCAGTCGTGTGTACAGCTGCATCTGGAGAAGCACGCACTCCCTTGTCCTTCAGCCCTCGAGGTCATGGGCCAATGGGGAACCGCCAACATTTTCTCATATTCCCTTCTTTATAAAGTTTTTGCTACTGTTTATTTATTTCCATTGGTTAGTCTTAGATGGTGATGGTTACTTTGTTTTTCTTTCATTTTTAATTGGTATAAGTATTTGCATTACATCCTTCTGTGATGTGTCTGAGTAACAGCATACATCATGTCCAGTGATCCGTGACCTCTGGTCCCCAACCACTGTGGCCCACTCCACCATGTCCTGACCCACACCCTTTGTCTGTGTGTGGAGATTATATATCACTTATGCATGGGAACATGAGTATAAATATGCATATTCTATATTTAGTGTGTATGTGTACATGCATGTAAATATGTATGTATATACATATATGTGTGCCCATATACTACATATAAGGATTTTCACAGAGCCATTGTAATTTAAATGACGAAAATTTATGTCATCTTTTGTTTAAGACTATGATATTTTGTAAATTCCTTCTACATGTTGAGGCAAACGTTTATTCTCGTAGGAATTATATTTTGGGTGAAGAAAAATCCTTCCATTCACTATTCTTGATCATGTCCATGTTATCTATGAGCTCACCATTGACTATTCAATTTCCATCTTCAGAGTAAGGAAACAAAGAAAATGATTTGGTAGAATTTCCCTTTAAATTTGTAGAAAAATACATGGATTTCTAATTTCTTCATATCTGTGCTGGTCTGACTGCAGATTAATAAGATCTCTCTTCAAATGTTTCATATGAAAAATTCTCACCTTGTTTTTATAGTTAGCCTTTCTGAATTTTACCCTCTAAACTTCACTTATTTTGAGAAGGAGAAATCTCTGGTCACTCTCCCTGGGCATGTGGAAGTCCCTTGTCTGGGTTTGCATTAACATTAGGTAGGAGGTTTTTCTCCTCATTTGCCTCTTCATTTTTCTATTTTTATTTTTATCTATTTATTTTCTGTTAGTGGGGTTTGAACCTACCATTGTTTAACCACTGAGCCACAACCACAGAGCTATTTTTGTTTGTTTGTTTTGAGTCTCTCTAAGTTGCTTAGAGCCTCACTAGGTGGTGAGGCTGCCTTTGAGTTTGCGATCCTCCTGTCTCAGCCTCCATTGCTGCTAGAATTACAGGTATGTGACACTGCATCTGGCTGTCCCCTGTCTCTTGACTATGCTTTTCTGACCTGGGGGTCTGCAAGAATACAACAGGTCACATTCCAGTTCTGTCTTCAGGGAATCTCCATGCCCATAGTGTTTCATCCTTAGGCTGAACACATCATGAACAGTGGCTTTCAAGAGAATGAGTTCTTGCCCTTCTGGTTTGAGAAAATGCAGCCCATGTTCTAATCTACACGATTGTCACTAAGTAGTTTTATATAGTTGCTGTCTCAGCACTCATTTTTTTGGCCTTGAAAGAAAGTTGTTTAGAACTTAATTGCATCCCATCACTATTGACCTAGTTAAAACCTACCTTCCCCTCTGGTGGTTTTGCCATGTAGTCTGCTAGTCCCTTATCCCAGAGACGCCAAACTCCACACACCCCACAATGGGGATAAAGCCTAACATTTAAGAGCAGAGTCATGTGAACAACTTGCGCATGGAGTTCTTTTGTGAAATTAGTATTTCCACAACTCAAAGGAAAGCCCACGGGGTGATGCCATGACCTCAACAAAGCCCCAGGCCGACTCATCCTCTCTCAGTCTCCCTGTTGCTCTCAGTCCGCCAATTATACCCCTGACTCCTCCAGGCTTCCCATTGGCCTCACATCACAACACTCTGGGACCAGCGAGTAGTTTGTTCCCTCTGTTTCATGCATCATTGCTCCACTTCCTCAATGGGTCTCTCCTGACACAGCTGCACAGCTGAGCCTACCTTTCTCCTGGTCAAGGCTGTCCTAGAAAGTGGCTGTGTTGGATTGTGGGCCTTCTCAACAGAATGATAAGGGCCCTCAGGACCAAATTGGACAGAAGCAATTCCAAATCAGTCCCAACAGAGCTGCCAAGGGCCTTCCTGATTCTTGCTGTGGGCTTCAGGGCTGCCATTTTTCTGTGTATCATATTTGAGTGACCTTTCACCCCACTGGGACTTGAGCACTCCTTTACCACAGCAGCAGCAAGAGTGGCATCTCTGTTACTCAGGGAAGTGAAATATTGTGCAGACTCTGCTGCCTGGTGAATGCTCTAGGAGCGTTATGTAAATGTTCTTTCTGGAAATAGCCAATCCATTTCTGCAAGACTTTAAATTATGCTTGCAATCCCTTCTCCTTTGCTCACTTGATAATGTATCTTTTCTTACTTCGTTCTATTCATTAATTTTTGTCTCCTATTATTTATCATTATGGTCTATGGCTGTTGTTTAACTTTCTAAGGCTATTTATACCATTTGCATGAATAATGCTACATAAAATAAAATAGTACCATAACTTAGATTAAGGAAACTCAGTTTATAATATATGATTAATTATAAGTGACTACTCTTCCCGTAATAAATTAATACAAAATGTACTTCATCATATGTTATGCAGAAATGTAATGCATAAATAATTTTATATGCTCAGCTTTAATCAGTTATCTTATATGAAGTTGCATTATCATCTATAAAATGCTCTCAAATTGTTCCTAGGCAATCCAGAACATGTAATACTTACTCCAAGGAAAACAATTTAATATTTTAATCTTAAATATCACATTTAAATGGCAATAAATAAAAGCTAATAGGATTTAGTTTGCTTCTAATTATTTTGGTCATTTCTTGGCAAGCAATTTCTTTTTGTAAATCAAAGCATATCTTTAATTAGAAAAGTTGGTGTGAAATATTAAATGAATAGAGGTACATGGAAATTTTAAGACCTAAACTTGGGTTTCAGCTCAATATGTGAATGCCAAAAGTGACTTCACATCTCAGAATGAAATGAGAACACTGTTCCTGTCCTGTCTACAGCATGTCCTTGCTATGAGCATACAAGAAAACAATGACCTCAAGAGGGCTGCACATTTTAAAGCACCATGTTCGTGCAACATTCAGTTATAATTGACTCCAAGCCCACAAATATATAATGCACATGCACATTTACTGGTGTTTTCCACACATGCCCTCAGTGCCTCCATAGAAAACCGATGCTGCCCTCTGAAAAACAGCTGAACTGTTCTATCCCTTTGAAAGAAACACAGTTATTAAAGGTGCAAATCTATGGAGTAGATTTTGGTTCCTGGTTAATCCCTTTCCAAGTCTTCTTGCTCTTTTTCAGCAGTCAGCCAGAGGCTCTGCCCATGGCAACTCTCGGCCAGCTTGCTTTGATTTGTGTTGCTTTCTACAGATTTTTGCATTCCTGCTTCTCTAAGCCACACAGGTACCATCTTAAATCCCCTAAATCCTACATCATGTACCAGAAGTCCTTCCCTGTCTATCCAACCTCATCTGCTTCAACCCAGGTCTGCCACAAGCCAGTGGTAAAACTGAGAAAGCAGCCCCACCATTTGCTATTAACAGTTTAATATGAATTTTACTGCTTCCATAAAATGTGTAGGCAACGTTCAACCTTTCTCTAGCCATACTTTTACATATTATGAAGCAGTTACTAACTCCTCTTCTGAAATAAATTGGGTCTTGCACAATAACAAATGATAATGCCAGTTAATTATCCATATAAATCATTAACCAGTATTCTATGAGAAATAACCAAAGATTCCCAGAATTTTGTGTAAGTATGAGTGTTTGTTCCTTTGGCCTTGGTCCAGAAGGGCTTTGTTCCTGCCACACATCTTAATCAGAAATAGTCATTCATGCAATGGAAACCAATAGCCCAATCTCAGGAACTTTGCCTCAAATGCCACGTGCCTCACCCATGCATCTGGGCTGCACTGGGGGAAGAAAGTGGGTGGTGGCCAAGGTGACTTCTTCTTCACTTGGTCTTTCAGGCCTGGAATGGCAACTCCAACATCAGAGTACCATCACGGACTGTGGCAGGGGAAAGAGAGTCTAGGATACCCACAGGGCCTTTTCCCACCTCAGATTAAAATGGCAAGCACGTCTTCCATTTGCTATTCTTGAAAAGGGATGGATGTGAAAAATTACCAGAAACCACTCATGTGAGCCAGACTGCAAACCCCTACTCACTGTTTCAAAATCTAGTGACTCGGGCCACTATCGGGAAAACTCTCACTCTGCCAAGATTCCTGTCCTAATCAGAAAACTTGCACCTTGGCCCCTCCACCCTCATTCTCTCTATATTCACCCCAGGCTGTAATCCGCAGGTGGCTCCCAGGCTCCACTTGGCCCCCTCTGCAGGCTTCTCCTGAATAAACCTGCGTTACTGTTGAGCTGCAGCTCTCCTCTCTTTATTAACTTCTCCACTTCTTTCCTTACCCAAAGAATAGACAAGCTTCCCCATCTGTGTCTAGGGAAGTGTCGTCTCCTCTGTGCAGTAAGGAAGAACTGGAGATGGGGACCCATGGCGGCTCCAGAAGGCCAGGGTGCACTTGCTGGGTGCCATCTCTCCCGGCAGCTGCCCCTCTAGATCGTCCCCATGCCCCTGCTCTTCCCATTGTCACCGCAGTTGGGGTGGGGCTGACAGCAGCAGGCAGTGTGCGTACCCTTGGAATCCTCTCCACCAGCGTTGAGAAGCCAGCAAAGACCCGTTTCTTCCGCCCATTTCCAGTAAACACTGCTTTTTACATGGAGTTGCAGAAGAGAGCTTGCCAGCTTTCCCCTGGAAATGCAAAAAGCATTCGAGCAGGCAGGGCTGTGGATAAGGGGAACTGCTTGGCTGGACTTTCCCAATTTTCAGGACATGGAGAGTTTGAGGGACAAGCTCACCCAGCCTGGACCCTTGATGCCGTGAAGAGTCCTACCCATCCATCCTGAGGTTCACACAGGGGTGCTAATCACAACTGCTGTGTGTGTTCCCAAGTCTGAGAATGGCATTCTCCAATTTGAAGTTTCTACCTGTGACTTTCAAACACCTTTCAGAAAGACCGTTTTTTAGAAAGGAGAGATCAGGTGTCCATAGCACCATTTTAAATCAGAAGTATTTTAACCCAAATGAATAAAAATAAGTACAAAGTTCAGGCATGGTTGTTTATAGTTTAGTCTAGGGACCTAAACCAATCTTCATATGCAGTCTTTATGGCATTATGTAGACAATGCCCATTAAGTCATCCAAAAATAAAGGACTCCAAATTGCTTGGAAATTTGAAAAGCTCTTAAGCATGTGGACAAGCTGAGTTAAGGATGAAGGCATTTGCAAATTTAGGACCAGACAGTGTTGGCCCTGAGGCCTGCAGTCTGTGGCTCCTATACAAGAGCAAGTTTTTATTTTGGGCCCTAAGAGAAGATTTTCTCAATTTTGAAACTTCAGAAGGTTTTGACTTTTGAACTGAACATTTTTTTTCTTCAGGCTTTCACAGGTCAGCTGGGTTAAAAGGGAGCAGGAAGACACAAAGGTTTGAGTAATGAGTCTTTGGAGGGCGCTGCCCTGTGAGGAACAAGTCTGTCACTAGCTGTTTCTAAGCACCTGCTGGGGCCCTGCTGACCTCTGACTCCTGTGTTCCACATGCGAATGCCCAAGCCCAGAACTGCCCTAAATCTTCACATAGGTGGGGTGGAGGGTCTTCTGACAATGCCACCATTTATTCATTTCCACACTTAGCAGGGTTCAGCAGCGAGTATTTAATTCTACACAGGCCTTTGGTCTCCAGCAGAGCAGAGAGCCATAAGCCAAGGAACCAACAGAAGCAGGAGGCAGACAGTGGCCCTCACTGTAAAACTGTGACTTGAACAGTATTGATTTTCTTTTTTCACTCTTAAGCAGTTTCAAGTTTTAAAAAATTAATGCTTTTAATTTTCTTTTTAAATTCAAACTTTTAATGGCCGTATAAAGTAGTGAATATTGCAAATACAATATGATGACATCTTAACAGGATCATTTTAAAGCATTTTCATTTTTCAGAATAAAATGCCATGAAGCTGGAAGCTGAGAGAGCGAGTGCTGGTGCTGATGGAGCGGAGCGTCTGCGGTCATTAACAAACCCCACGCCAGACGGTCATAAAGCAGGGGGAGCAGCCCGCTGCCAGCCACAGGCGGATCTACTTGCGGGAATCTCCAGGCCACTTCCTCCATTTCAATCAATATTAATTTTTAAAAGTGATGTGACAAATAGCTACAGGGTTATAGGAAGAAACACTTTCTTTTCAACAAGAATTTGTTACACTGTTTAAGTTGCCAGAATATTTCCTGTGGTTTCCTGGAAGGAATTTAGAGCATTTTTCTCCTTTGTCAAGCCAACTACAGGAAATGGTTCCATACTCCAGCCGGAGATTCCAGGGGATGCACAGCAACGAGACATGGGGATCATGACAGGGCAAAGTCAGGCCACCGGCCTTGATGGTTGGTCACTGGATGCGACTTCAGACAAGGCAAGTTTGGATGATGGCGGTGCAGCAGACCCCAGGAAGGTTCACTTTGAGCATCAAAAGACCAGTATTTAAGGGCTGTAGCGGTGGCTCAATGGTTTCAGCAGTTGCCTTGCACATCAGGGATGCAAGTTCACACCCTAGCACCATGTACACAATGAGGTGTCACAGCAAAGAAAGCCAAATGACAAACTAAATAAAATTGATTCTCTCTCTTTCTCACTGTCCCTCTCTCTCTTAAACAACAACAAAACACATACACACACACACACACAAAAAAAAACCCAGCATTTATCTTTTCTGCAAATGCGTGCTTTTTGAAGGCCCACCCATCAACTCTTCCATGCAACGCACAGAAGATCGGCTGCACTTAATGCAGTGCTGAGCTGTGGACAGCTAAACCCTTCACAGTTTCCTCCTGGTGATTATCGACTTTCTAAACTGAAGTTATTTTAAGTATTCAGCTACCTCTTACAGAGTCCTTGCATTGTGTGCTGGGAAGTGTCCAAAGTGCTTTGCACCCATTAGTTGTCCTGTCAACTGCTTTCAAGAATTAAGAGGACAAATCCAATATTGCTCCTGTTTCACAGGTGAGGAAACTGAGGCACAGGGAACTCCAGGGAGCTCCCTAAGGTCACATTATTATTAAGACATGAAGCCAGGAGTGTCATTCAGTGTTCTCTAGAGATACAGAATCAGTAGGAGTGAGCCACATGGATGACAGAGGTAGGTACATAGGCAGGTGTTAGGCAGACAGGTAGGTAAATAGGTGATAGGTGATAGATAGCTAGAGATATGAGAGATAGATAGTAGATAGATGATAGATAGATAGGTGACAGATTAGATAGAAATAGATGAGAGATAGAGGATCGATAATAGGTAGGTAGGTAGATGACACACAGATGTAAAGATTGCTAGACACCTTGTTAGAAGAAGTGGCTCATGCTACCATGGACACTGCGAAGACCCATGGCAGGCTGGATTTTCTGGGGTGCTGGTCACATGGATCATTGTAAGTCTGAGGCCTCAGAACCAGTGAAGCCAGTGGGGTAATTCTTAGTTCTGGGCCAATGGCCTAACCATCAGGGGTTCCTTCTGTAAATTCTGGAAGCCAAAGGCCCAAGAGCCTGGAATTCTGATGTCCAAAGGCGAGAAGAATCATCCAGTACCTGGAGAGGGAGGAAGACTCCTTCCTCAGCCCTCCCTGTTCTGCCTGGCCCCCAGTGGACTGATCACTCCTACTCATACTGAGAGCAGATCTTCCCACACAGTTCACTGCCACACATGCTGATCTCTTTGTAGACACCTTCAGCAACACACCCTGAAATAAGGCCTTACCAGTTCTCTGGACATTCCTTTCTGCATCAGGCTAACACCTAAATCCAGTCACACCAGGATTTGAAGGAAAGTCTGTCTCCAGGTCTCTGCTTGTAACCAGAACAGTGTGCTTGGTGGATGTCACTGTAATTCACTGCCCTAGGTCTAGGCAGTGATGGCTGAAAGCACAGCCAGGATCCCAGGTCTGGGGAAATGTGTGCAGTGAATGGTTTCTTTCCTTCCCATCCCATCCGTTTGATGACCCCACTCAGATGACAACGTGCTCTTTCATTGTTCTTCCCATACCCACTCCACCAAATAGCCACTTCTTCCTCATTACCAACTTCTCTCCTATAATAGCATGTACTTTGTATCTTCCCAGAATTCACATTCTGAAGTTCTAACTACTGAGGTGATGATCTTAGGAGGCGGAGTCACTGGGACGTGATAGGTCATGACAACAGAGCCCTCATACATGGGATTAGTGTGCACTTATACAAGGGACACCAGAGAAGTCTCCCATTCCTTCTGACATGAGAGGGAAGAGACAGAAGGTGTCATTTATGAACCAGGGAGTAGGCTCTCAACATACCAACTCTGCCAGCCCCTTCAGCTTGGACTTCCAGCATCTACAACTGCAATAAATGTTCATTAAAACCACCCAAATGTGATATTTTTGTTATAGCATCCAAACTGACTAAGACATTTTTCAAGCCAGAAATTCCCATCCCCAAAACATCTCCCATCTCCTGTGATCTCATGTTCTGCTTTAATTTAGTGAATTAGCACACTGACATCTTTAGATGTTCAACGTCTCTCATCATTCCAAGCAGCATAATCACCTCCAACGGAGCCAATGCCTGCCCACACTGGAAGAAGGTCTTTTGAAGAGAGAAACAGATCTTGCCCTGTGGCTTCACTTTGCTTAGCAAGGCATCAGAGGAGGGCATAAAAGTAGAGTCCCAGGGTCAGTATTTTTACTAGGTATGTGACAGAACTGAGATTTACAATGAGTTGTAGACCGCAGCAATAGCTGAAAGCCACAAAAGGAAACTTACCTGAGCAATATGAACATCTTGAGTTCAGATTTACACATCAAATTAAGGGATCATAAGCACAGCCTTGTCTGTAGCTCAAGAGAAAGAGGCATGACTTAGAAATCTGGTGTGATTCTTCTTACCATATGTGAGAATTACAAGTAGTTTTCTTTATTTATATTTTCTTTGTTTCTTTTTGTCCCCCAAGATTTTCTCCAATGACAAAATGTTAGGATTTTTGTATTCAGCCTTGGAGTACACTTCATCTTCCTTGTCTTTGTGTTCTTGATGATAGGAATGGATCAGAGCTACCTTTTCCATGAAAATAGCCAGTTGGCTACATATCTTTTATTGAAAGTACCTTCCTTTCCTCATGGAATTAAAGTGGCATCATTATTATAAGCTGAGAACCTATAACATGTGGTTCCCTCTCTGTTCCTTTTACTAATATGTCTTTCATTTAACCTATTCACACCATCTTGAACACTAAAATCCCATCAAGCCAGGTGTTATGATGCACGCCTGCAATCCCAGTGGCTCAGGGAGGAAGATCACAAGTTCAAAGCCACCTTCAACAACTTAGCAAGCCCCTGTCTCAAAATAAAAATAAATAAGTAAATAAATAAAAAGGGCTGGGGATATTGCCCAGTGGTTAAACACCCTTGGGTTTAATTCTTGGGAAATAAACAAAAACAAAAACAAAAACAAAAAAAAAACAAAAAAACCCCCACCAAAACCAAAACCAAAACCAAACAAAAAACCTCCTTCGCCATCGATAGCACAAATACATGGGGCCAAGTAAAAACTGGTAATAACGGAAAGCCTTAGAGAGTACAGAGGGTGCATTTGTGTTCAGCTCTCATTTAGATGAATGGTGTAGAACAGAGAAAGAAGGTGCGTGGAAAGTTTGGAGAGCTTCAGACCTTCCAGGGCAGCTCTCAGGCTCTTTCCCACTGTGCAGCACGTGCTGTATCTTCCAGTTTCAAAGCACCTGTCTCTCTGTGGCACCTGAGGCACAGGTTACTGAGCTGTCTCTCCTTCTGACCAGCTGGATCCTCTGCTCAGGTCTCTCCAGCTGAAGTGAAGATGCCCTCGTGGGAGATCCTGCGTCCTCTTGCAAGCTCTCTGTGTAATTCATCTCAGTTTGGGCACTGAGGTCTGTTTCCTGTTGGCTATCTGCTGGGGACAGTTCCTGGAGGCACTGGTGTTCATTAGCACCCTACAACAAAGCTGTGTGCTTCCATCCTGCAGGCTGGCAGGAGGCTGCCACTTAAGGTCTCCACCTGTCCCACAAAGAGCCCTGTGGTTGGATCAGCTCCAGCTGGATAATTGCCGCAGACCAAGGTCAACTGATTGGGGACCTCTGATGTGTGTGTAAAATGCATTCCCAGAAGTTCCTGGCTTAGTGTTCAATTTTCAGTCCAGAAGACAGTAATGCTGCGACAGGGACAGGGGCTGGTCAAGAACAGCTTCAGAGTCCTCCCTTTCGTCTGGAAGAGACTTTCCCCACTCTCCTGGGTCAGTGTGCATGCTCATTCTCACCTTTGTCCTGGGTCATGTTGGTTTGGTTTATTTATTTTCCTAAGTCTTCTTACCTTGCCATGCTTTCCCTCTCTCTGGAATAACATGTGCTCTAAGCAACCCTTTCAGGTCAACAAGTCTCTTCTCTCAGCAGTTTTCCTTAATAAATAGAAACTTGCTGGTTCCAGGACTTCAGATCTATGCCAGTTCTTCCCAAGACTCTTCTGGTCACCTGTGGCAATCAAGTGCTGATTGTTTAAAGATAGTTTGAGCGGATGTTTTGGACTGTTGAAGAGTGGATTTACCTAAAACGGTGTCTTATAGGCAGTTGTCATCCTCAAATACACTTTAGGAGAGAGTGCCAAAGAGCTTCCCTAATCAACACAAATGTGGGCCCTTAGTGGCAGATTGGTGAACCTTCCAAGACACCTGTAAACTGACATTGCTTTAACCTTTATTACTATCTGGTGCCCCTGCCCCAATTTTACTATAGACATCAGGACTCAGGGAGCAACAGGAAGCATGAGAAGAGCACCTCACACTTGTGGTACCCAGGCACAGCTAAGTGGTATGAGCAGATGCGAATAGCATTTGTTACATGCCTGGCATTAACTCTCATCAACAACATTAGCTCTTTAGCTTTATAAAATATTCATTAGAGAGAAAGTTTTACTTTATTAATGAGTAAATGAGGGTTCGAAGATCATGTAATTTTCTAAATCCTAGATCTGAACTTAAGTCTGTTGGCTTCACAGCCAATACTCTTAATTCTTTTTTAAAGAGAGAGAGGAGGCTGGAGTAATGCTGGGGTTAGAACCCGTGTCCTCGTGCATGCCAGGCAAATGCCATAACCACCGAGCCACCGCACCAGCCCCAATACTCTTATTTTGATTGTCACATCACTCATTGATTCGGTTTTCTCATCTAAAGAATAATTGCTAATGATCTTACATGCATAGGAATGTCATGAGTATGAATTAGAGGATGGCAGTGTCAGAGACAGACAGCAATGCAAAACAGTGCTTGTCACATCAGATCTGTCATTTCTCCTCCCAGAAACATATTTAGCCTAGGAAAATGGCATGAGCTTTCAGAAAACGTGTCTACAATGAGTGTTAATGAAGATCCAGAGAGTAGCCAGAAAATCAATACACTACACGCTGTTTCATTATGATGTGTCGTGATGGTTCTATCTGCAATATTTCATGGAGAACAGTTACTGTAGTGCTTATCAGAGTAGTTGGAAAGACCCTTTGGGACCATTAATGCTTGAGTTTCTTTATTAACTAGAAAGATGAAAATCTGGCCCTGGGCTCTAAACATATTTTGACAAATCATTCCAAAGGATAAGGTCACTTCAGCAGTCTTACTCTCTACCACTTGGGTGTTCCAGTGAGATGACTTAGAGGGAAATGTCTACTCCACTTGTCAAAACTAAGGACTTGCTAACACAAGTTAGCCCCGCAGTGCTCAGAAAAATGAGAAGCTCATCACTTATCTACAACCCAAATATCAGTGGATTATCCACATGCCCCGAGATGCCTCAAGCCATCCTGCCAAAGTAGCTTGTCATATTTAAATTAATGATTTTCCCCCGAACCAGTCCTGTCTTCATTCTCTGCATAGCTATTATCACTAACCTTCCAACCACCCATGCCAGGACCTTGCCAGTGGGTTTTACTCTCCTTTGCCTCAATGAGAGGACTAAACATTAAATCTGTGTGCTTTATTTTCTTAGCTCTTCCCAAATCCAGTTAACTCCTCTAAATCTAGTTACCACTTTCCTTAGAGAATTCCAATTCCCCATTTGGATTCCTATGAGAGCAACCTTACTGACCTTCCTGCCTTGGGCCTGCCCAGACATCCCACCTGCACCTCTGCCCAATGCTGTTGGAGAGATTCTTCAAGGTACAAGCTACCATGGCACTTCACTGCCAACAGCAGAGTCCCAGGGACATGGTGGGAATGTCAGTGGTGTGTTACACTGACAGGTGTGACCAAGCTGCTTCCAGACAGACAGAATCTCACAGCCCCATTTAGGGATGAAAACAGCAACTCCAGGACTTCTGGGAAAACTCGAGGATGGGACGCAGATTTGATTGTTGCCATTTTACTGGTGGACAGTAGAAGCATTGTAGTGAACTTGGTTGATAAGGAAGCTATCAATGTTTCAGAAAAAGGAAAAGATAGAGAAAGAAAGGGGGGCAGCCATTATTGGCCACCAAATCATTTCCTAAGTGATTGTTATTATGTTTGCAAATTTATAATGCTTTATATTCACAGATAAATATTGTATGAATTAGTGTACCTCAACCTGATAATAACCCTGAGGAGTAGGTTCATTTTGTAGTTAGTCCAGCCTAAACCCAGAAGGCTCATTGGGTTGTCTAAGATACTATGGCTGGGGGTTGGTGGAGCCTAGACTAGGTTTCTGAGCTGTGGGGTTCTGAGGACACACTAGATCACTCTGCTCTTTCACATGAATGCTACAGGTATTGACTTTGGCACCAGATGGCCACATTTAGAGACCCGACTGTGTGCCTGGCATTGTGCTTGGAACCATAGTACAGAGATGAGTGTGGCCCTGCTCTTCTGGACTTAATGTGGAGATGGAATGTAAACAACTAAACAGGAAAGCAAAATTTGCTGACTGTGATGATAAAGGCGTGGATGAGAGCCTGCAGAGCCAGAAGGAACAATGGTGTTAACAGAGGCAGCCTAGATGGAGGAGGAGCTGTGTCTCTCCACCTGGTGAACCAGGGGTTCTCCCAACCTTATAGTTCATCCCAGAAAATCTGAGCAAAGGAATGAGGCTGACGCTGTCCTGGGAGCTGTCAACTAAACGTGATTGGTTTTGTTCTCATGGAGTTTACATTCTACAGGGGTGGGGAAAGAGAGTAAGCAAATGCCCAGTGATGATGATTGTTAAGTAGTTAAGAACACAAAAGAGGAGGCCAGGAATGAAAATAATTCAACAAACCTAGGAAACACCTGTGATTTTGTAATTAGAGATGGACTGGTTGAACAGGTGTCCCTGAAAGCACGGCTCTTCAGCAAATGTGTCCTATTAGCTTTCTGGTGTTACTATAACAAATGACCACACAATTTTTGGCCTTAAGCAGCATACATTTACTATCTTATGGTTCTGAAAGTCTCAGTTTCTCTGGGCTGAAATCTCAAGGTCTCAGCAGGGAGATTCACCCTAGGGGAGAATGTGTGCCCTTGTCTTTTGCAGCTCCCTCAGGCCACCAGGTTCTCTGGCTTGTGGCTCACCCTCCAACTCCAGGGCCGAGGGCACAGCATCCTCATGTTTCCCTTTAACTCTGTTTCTGTGGTCTCGGATCTTCCTGAGACTCCTGCTGCCTGCTCCTTTCCCTTGTCTATGCTCTTGCGCCTGGATTAGGCGCATCTTGGAAATACAGCATCACCTCTGCACCTGAAGACCTTGACGTGATCACACAGAAAGCTGGTTTTGCCCAGGTGTTCCCATGCTCTGGGGATCAGGAGGTGGATGTCTTAGGTGAGGCCAGAATTCTGAGTGGTGAAGGCAGGGATACTTAGGATGTGCGTCCTGACAGGTGAAGTCACAAGCACAGTGCGCGGAGGCAATGCTGTGTCCCACCCACGAGGCCAGCAAGGACTCGATTGTGGCTGCTGCAGGCTGAGCACAGGGAGATCAGTAGGAGATGAGACCAGATAGGCCACGCAGGGCCAGAGGATAGGCACATAGAGGGTCAATGTAAAGATGGTGGCTTCAATTCAGGTGAAGCAAAATAAGATGGTACCACTGTGGCAAATGCTGAGAGACTGGCTCATTGAAATTTACATCGAGAAGTGACATTCTGGATGAGGTCAAGAGAACACACTGAAAGGTCATGTGTGCAAGGCAGGTGAGAAGCCAGGAGACGGCTTCCTAATCCCTCTGAGGAATGAGGGTGGCTTATGGCAGTGTGCTGTTACCGCTGGTGGAGAGAGCAAGGCTTCAGTCATCTGGCCTGACAACCTGGGAGGATTCGGGAAAGGTTATGGAAGGAATAAGTTTTTGATACAGGGTGATAAGCTAAGTTTGGATGTGACCCCCAAAGCACAGGTAACCAAAGCAAAAATAGCCATGTGGGATGGCATCGAACTAAATACCTTCCATACAGCCGCCTCCCAGCGGCTGGGTGGATGAGTATGGCGAGACAATTTCCTAGCCCTCTGTGTGCAAGCAAGGCGCTCCACTGGTGTCTAGTCAAAGGAAGTCTTATTCCCTTGAGCTCGAGATGGATGTGGTCTGACCAATTCCTGAGATGCCCTCAAACCACCATTCTTATTGTCTTTCTGCAAAATCTTTAACATTTCCTTGGTGATGGTAATGTCTTTCACAACTGCAACTTCCTTAGCCCTAGTCTTACTCCTACCTTTCAAGTCCAAGTTTTTCCAATATTTATGCTCCTGGATTATTGCCATAAACTTGGCTAAAAGCCTCAAGCAATATCCATGCCACAGCCTCAATATTCTACTGATTAGAAATTTCTTCTGCCAGATTTAGAAGTCCATCACTTTCTAAAGAGAGAAAGACAGTGAGAGAGAGAGAGGAGAAGCAATCTTTATTCAGTTTGTCATGTGACTTTCGCTGCCCTGACACTTTGCTGTGTACGTGGGTGCTGGGGTTTGAACCCGTGTACTTGGGCGTGCCAGGCAAACGCCGTAACTGCTGAGCCACCTCTCCAGCCCCTAGAAGTCCATCACTTTTAAAATCAGTTTCACAGAAAGTCTCAGGACATGGGCAAAACTCAGACAACTTCTTAGCCACACGGTAACATGAATAGCCTCTAATCCAATTTCCAATAGAGTCTTCTTTCTCCTCGGAACCTCTTGAGCCCTACCTTTACCGTAGACAGTCCTAATGGCATCCTGGCCTTCTGAGCTTCCACCAGAAACACCCGCTAAACTCTGCATACAACAATCTAAAGCTTTGCTAGCTTGCATCATTAACCAAAATTCCTCCCACAAATTCCAATAAGCTCCCAAAGCTTCTAAACCACATGGTCACATTAGTTCCAGCAGCAACCCCACTTGTACCAATTCCTGTTTTGGTCAGCTCTTTCGTTGCTGTGACCGAAAGACCAAGCAAGAACAACTTTAGGAGGAAAGCTTTTTTGGGGGGCTCATAGTTTCAGAGGTCTCAGTCCAGAGAAGGCTGCTCCATTCCTTGCAGCTCAAGGTGGGGCAAGTCATTAGGGTGGAAACCATGGCTCCAGGTAGCAGAAATACAGTTTCACTCACCATTTACAAAATATACCCCACAAAGTCACACCTGCCATGACCCACCTCCTCCAGTCATGCCCTACCAGCTTCCAGGTAATCCCTATCAGGAAACTAACTCCCTGATGGGGTTAAGGCTTTTATAACCCGATCATTTCAGCTCAGCCTCTTTTGCTTTGTCTCACATTTGGGCAAATTCAAACCATAACAAAGACATACAAATAGGTTTTGTAACAAATGTTCAGAATCACTAATCATTAGGGAAGTGAAAATTAAAACAAGGACACATCACCTCACATCTTTTAAAATCAATTTTTATTTTATAAAAAGAAGAAAGGTAACCAGTGTTTGTGTAGGTGCAGAAATGTGCAGCATTGGGGAAAAGGTCCGTTAGCGCAGCAATTATGGAAAGTCACCTGGAGGTTCCTCAAAAACTGCTGGCAGAGCCACTCTACCATCAGTAACCCCAAAGGAACTGAACTCAGTGCACTGAGGGGAAATCCCATGCTCACTGCAGCACTGTTCTCAACAGCCAAGATGTGGGCTCAAGCGCCCATCATGGAACAGGGACTTGTCAATCAAAGGGTGCAATGCTTCAGACCAGCAGGGGAAAGGGTGCCACCGGTTCTCAGACGAGGCGTTCGTTCCCCAGAGGCTCAGGTGTGAGACAGCACAAGAAGTTCAGAGCAGGGATGCTCAGATTATGAGAGTTGCAGCCTAACCAGTGCATTAATCCACCCATAGGGATTAAGCAGGTAGTAACTACAGGCAGGTAGGGTGTGGTTGGAGAAGTTGAGCCACTGGGGCCCTTAGGGTTTATATTTTGTATCTTACGAACCAAACTCTGTGCTTCCTGGTGGCCGTGTCCGGAGCTGTTGTCCTCCGCCACTCTTCTGTGATGATGCTCCACCTCATCTGGGCCCAGAGTAATGGAGCTAGCTGTCTGCAGATAGGACTTCTGAGAGCATTAGCCTCCAATAAACTTTTCCTCCTCTAAAATGGTTTTTGTCAGGTCTTTTGGTCACAGCGGCAGAAAAGCTGACTAAAACAAATGGTTTGGAGAGTCACAGCACAGCAAGACTACACTTCACAATAAGAGAGTACATTTCAAACGTCTCCCCCTGAAAACTGCCGGAAAGCAAGATGAAGCAAATGTTAATAAGCTTGATTTAATCATTTGATATTGTATTTGCATATCAAATATCACATTGCACCCCACAAATGTATATAATTACAGTTTGTCAATCAAAAATAATAGTTGTCTCTTGGTATTCAGGACCACCTGTGGATAAAAATGCTTATGGGTGCTCCAGGCTCTTAAATGCAAAGGCAGAGGCTTGAATGTGAGTTATGCACATTCTCCACACACTGCCTCATCTCTAGATTACTCATAATACTTAAGCTTATGTAAATGCTATGTAAATAGTTGTTATACTCTATTGTTTAGGGAATAAAGACAAAAATGTCTGTCCGTGCTCATAAACACAGTTTTTAAAAAGTCATGTTCATCTGTGGTTGGTTGGATCCATGAATGCAGAACCTGAAGATGCAGAGGACCATTAATTAAAATAAAATAAAATAAAATAAATAAAAGTAAGGGCTCTCTGTATTTCAGATGACACTTCCCAGCTGCAGAGGCATCTGGACCAGCAAGTGTGGAGTCCAGCAGAGACATTCAAGTGGGAAGCAGAAACATGGGCGGGCGGCACTCAGAGCTGGGGAAATGGGACGAGATCATCGAGCTTGGTCAGAGCAGAGACCGTGACGTCCAGGAGAGAGGTACGTGGGTGGGAAGGTGAGGAGGGTGGCAAAGTAGGAGACCGGTGCTGGAATAAGACAACCGGGAAGCTGGTGTTGTGGCATCCCTTGCAGGAGTCAAGGACGATGACAATGTGCATGGGTTTTACCAGCTGCTAGCCCTCATGCTGAAGAGTGGCTGCAGGAGCATGGAGAATCGGAAGGAGCACAGATACAGCACCCTTCTAAGAAGCCCAGAGGAAGATGGGTGTGCACCGTGCCAGGAAGCGGCAGGCCTGCTCACATTCCCTCTTTCATCCACTGAATTAAGAACTAAGGTCTCTAACTGAGAATGAAGATATGGCCATGCTGTTGGGGTTTTCAGGATATTGATCCTGAAGAACTGGAGAGAAGATGATCCCAGTATTTCCGTGCGAATACTCGCCTTGGCTAAGCATCCAGCTAGGTCGTGGCTTATGACCTACAGGGGGAGCAGCAAGCAGTGTCCTGCGCTCTGGCCCAGGCTGGTCACCACTCCTGCCCAGGTGCGGGGCAGTGATTCCATGCAGGCATCTCAGGTTCTGTTGACCAAGCGTAGTATAGGCCTCCACTTGGTCATTTTACTTTTTCTGCTGCCTAATCTTTGATAAATCATAGAATTCATCAGCTTCCCTTTCTTTTGCTATAACATAGGTGTACTTTAGGGAAAAAGCAAAAAATAAAAATATGGTATGACCTTTCACATTTTCATAAAACCTGTGCTGATGTTGAGAACTCTGCAGCAGAATCTGCACAAACTGGATGGGCCTGAGGTGGGGAATGGAACAGTGAAAGGAGAAAGGACTCTGAATAGGAAGCGGAACTAAGAAGTGAAGGCTTGTCTGGGATTTTGTAATCCATTGAGGTAAAATTATATAAAGTATCAAGTAATTGACTTTCCAGTAGGAAGGCATACGAACAACTATGCACTACGAGACTATCTAAGGTTTCGCTAAAACAAGGCGAGCAATAAGTAAAAAATCATTCTAAAAAGAAAGGGGAAGGTTTAATGCGCTGTAAGACTGAAGGAGTTAACGTGCATTTTCTGTTGCCCATGTCAGCATCTCCATTCACGATTAGGCCTGAAATAAATCATCATCCATTCATGTTTTGCTGCCTTGGCACCTTGCACAGGACCATCTCAGCATCTGAACTGTGTGATGTGCTTTCAATATTAGTGATATATTTTCATAGTAATATTCATTTTCTTTAAATAGATGCCTTATATTTCATTATTATTTTTAGACATATTTCACTTTTACAAAATCATTACACAAATGATTTGTGGAGGAAAAATCTCGAATTTTATAATTAATGTCAAAAATGTGATAGCCAATGTAAAATTGGGAGGTGTCATTTTTTCTGGCCTCAGATTCACCCCATAAGGAGAGGTACACATGTATTAGATGCTTCCATCCCGCCCTTAGGATTCCTCCCTGCGGACAGCTTGAACCAAAGATTTCTGTGTCACTGCATCAGAGAACGGTATATTTTCCAAGAGGCTAAGTGTCTGACTCGGACTTTAAAACAGGTAAAATCCCATGCAGAGGGCCGCCTCCTGCTATAGATGCAAATTAAACCAGCGCAAACGGAGGCTAATAAAGAGTGAAGTGGCAAAAGCACCAGCAAACTTTTGGATATGTTAAGAGAAAAAGAAACTCTACCTAATTTTTAATGTGTAATTTGATTGTGTCCCCTTGTGTCATAGTTGGCAAATTGGGTACCTGCAGCTTCACATCCAGACGGAGTCTAATTTAGATTCTGAGGAGAACCCTGGTTGCAGGGTGGAAGCACTTGTGTAAAAGCAGGTGGTCTTTATCTAGAGATCTGCTGCAGAATCAAGATGCGACCTCCCAGCTGGTCAAACAAAGGACTGCAGGATGCCCCTCACCAGAGATGAGCATGCCCGTTACAGATGCTGCTGTTTTCACAGAGATCAAATGAGTTTCAACACTAATCTCACCGATTCACAAACTGTGGCAGTTTTATGGCCTGCTTTAAGTACTCTTTGCTCCTTGGGAAATGCAGCTTCTATTTAGGACTGTGTGACATGTACAGGGTTTTCTCTCACGTCCTACAGACCAGGTGCATCTGTGTGGCATGCTAAACACTACAGCCATTCACACATGCCACTAACTCAGATTAATGTCACTGAAGGAGACAGAGATCAGTGCAAACAGTCCATAAACAGGGCCACCTCCAAGTGAAAGGTACTTCTTGAGATTTCGCCCAGCCATTTCATTTTCTGGTTGCCTGAATTAGAGAGAGAATGCGTTCTTTCTTTGTAGTATGTATTTTGCTTTTTGTCCTTGTTAGTGGAACTGTAACGGGACTAGGAGATGCATACCTCTTCATGGAATACCCCGGTGACTTGGCTTCCACCAGCAATCCCCGCCCACACCATGGTTTCCACACTTACTACCTGATGTTCCCTGGGAGGGTCAGTTTTCCTGAGCATGACCCAGGTGAAGCCCACGACCTCAGCTCCCAGCACCCCTGCAAAGGTGTGCAATAGAAGGCCAGAGGTACTGCCGGTGCCCATCAGTCACGCATTCGGTCACGGGGCAAGGTGGGGCTCCTTCTCCATACGACTGATTTATAACCAAGAAAAGCATTCTCCTGGGTGACAGCATTTATTCTAGAGTTTCCACAGCTCCCGCAGAAGCAGGGTCGTGCCGTAAAACTCAGGAGCAAAGGAAAACGCCTGAACAAAGGCGCCATGGGGAATTGTGCCCCCGTCCTGTGCTTACACATGCAGAAGGCGTTTTCTTAAGGAGCTCTGGCATAAATTTAAAATACGGCATGTCTGGCAATTTCAATTTTTAACAGCTAAGTCCTTAAAGAGGAGCAGGGCTAGACTCAGAAAGAGGAGGAAGGTAAATTTTCGATGCAAATGAAGGCCAGCTGCGGCAGTAGGGCAGAGGGCGTCGCAATGAATGTGTCTGTGGAGGAGTTGAGAGTGGGTCATTCCAGGTTGTTTTCCGATCTGGGCGAGCTCTCCACGCAGCGCCTGGGAGTGATGTAGATGCAGTCTGATTGTCACAGAAGGGTCATCTAGTGTTTTCTTCTCAGAATTCATATCGTTAAGCCCACTTTTATGGTATCACAAAAACAGCAGACGTCAGTTCAGAACAGGGGAAGACTCTTGGAGTCAGAGCTAATCAGCCTAATTATGTATCCATGGGTTCTCCATGGCAGGGGCAGGGGGGCTGTAGTACCAAGGGGTGCTCCATGGTAGGGCTGTGGTGGCTGCAGGACCATGGGGTGCTCCATGGCAGGGCTGTGGGGGCTGTAGCTCCATGGGGTGCTGCTTGGCAGGGCTGTGGGGGCTGTTGGACCATGGGGTGCTGCTTGGCAGGGCTGTGGGGGCTGTTGGACCATGGGGTGCTCCATGGCAGGGCTGTGGGGGCTGCAGGGCCATGGGGTGCTCCATAGCAGGGCTGTGGAGACTGTAAGACCATGGGGTGCTCCATGGCAGGGCTGTGGGGGCTGCAGGACCATGGGTGCCCTGTGGCAGTGGCGTGGGGGGCTGTAAGAGCAGCCAAGCAGCTGCTGCCCAGTAAGAGCAGCTGGACTCTCTGGGAAAACTAGACCAGGGCCTGGTGCAGAGCCCCTCCTAGGCTGGCTTCCTTTGGATCACCAGGCAGTGGGAACTGGGATAAGATCCAGGAGCAGCATGTGTATCTCCAGCAAGTCACACCAGGAGGGGCTTGGAAAACTGATCTGCTGTCCTTCCAGGCTTAGTGCAGGGAAGCAAGGGTATGACCAAGTGTGAGTAGTCTGAAAGGTAGAGTCACTGTAATCTCAGCAAAGATGCTCCTCACAAAGAGAAAATGATTTCTTCCCAAACTCCATCAGAAACAAGGCCAAGAAACACATTAGCCTGTGTTGATATTGAAATGATTTCAAATAAATAAAATATAATTGAAATAACATTTAGTGCATACTACCAGCTAAGACCAAAGCCAAAGGAAACCCACGAGACCCCAGGGAATAAAAATGATCTTAACTGAATGACCAGCTCACATCCGTTAAGTTGAGACAGAACATTTGAAGTGTTTGAAACTGCACTTCTCTTGGCCAAGCAGGGCTAAGGTTGTGGGGTTGGTGCATTAGGAGTAGTGGAGGATCAGCTCCTTGTGGGACCTGGGGGTGTCCAGAAGTCTCTGAACCTCTCTCCATCATCAGCTGTAGCAGCTGAAGCAGGCTGGGACTCTCAAAGTTGACAGTGTGGAGGTGAGGGCGTTTAGGAGGCAGAACCAGCAGGACCTGGGTGTGGGGGTGAAGAGGATCAGGCACAGCCAGCACTTTCTGGACCATGCAGGGGAAGATCCTACTGCTCACAGAGCTGTGAGGCCCAGCAGGGAAGCTAGGAGGGGACTAACGGGCGGGTGCTCCTTCTGATTCCCAGCATCTTGAGTTTATCCTGCCTCTGGGATAGGGCATGGGTGTGACTGGTAAGAAATTCTATTATGTGGCTGGGAAGATATAAGAATGAAGAGTGTGGTACAAAGAAAAAGAAGGGCATTCCCCCTAAGGATTACTGTTGTTCACTGTGGATATTTCGCCGGGTGTCCTCCTCGCAAGAGAATCACATCCTCCACCCCTGCTCTCAAGGGAAGGACAATTGCCAAGAGGAGCCTTTGCTACAGGTCCTTCTCCAATAGACTGGGGATTGGACCACGCCCACCTCACATCTCGGGAGCAAGCGCTCTTCCTTGGTGCAGGACTGCAGGCCTACCACTTACTCTGCTCTTCATTTGTAAAATGTGCATTCATAATAATTGCTTCATAGTTTGTCTGTGAGCGTTAATTGAAATAATATTTTTGAGGGTTTCAAACAATGCCGAGTATATAATGAATGTTACTTTAGCATTTCTTGAATAAAATAAAGATTATTTTTAGCCAACACTTACTAAAAGATTGTTTAGTAAATTTCCCAAGGTCTCATACAAAGCAGGAAGTTAACAGAGACCGCACTGTGAAACAGGACAGGAACTGAGTCTCCAGGATCTGTAGTAACATTCATGTCAGTGGGGACTCTTCCAACTATGGAGTTGTCAGAATTAGATTCTCTGGTTGAAAGAAAAATGCTTTAAGAATTTTTAATTTCAGCATGACTATTAAAGATATATTATTTTATATTGGTTTCTAAGAACTGTCAGCACAGATCTTAAATATGTAGAGTTACTACATAATAAATTATCTTAGTTAAAGAAAATTTACAATCTTAGTTAAAGAATAGTTTATTGATAACTTATCCCAGGAATTGTGTTGGGAATTTGCAAGTAGTTAAGAAGTAAAGGGAAAACTCTTGCTGCTAGCATTTTGGGGATTATTATTTTAGGAAAATTTATTGGAATAGGCATCTAATAGACCAAAATTTTCTGTAACAAATACTGTTCAAGTTCAAAACAAATGAAAAATATTTAGCCATTATCTTAGAAAATTTGGATAATATTAAGAGGAAATTTATGAATTTTGTGAGTGTTTCATATTGCATCTCATTTTAGAATTTGAGATATGCTGTGCTATTCTAGCAAATCATTTTTGTTCTTGCATTACTGGCAGTTGAATTTAGGAGGGGTGTGCAGTACCTCTAAGCTACATCCTCCAGTGATCTTGCCATTTTAGTTTGTATTTTGAGAAACAATCTTGTTAAGTTGCCCAGGCTGAACTTGAATGTGTGGTTCTCCTGTCTCAGTCTCCGACGTAGCTTGGATTAAAGGCCCAGGCCACCCAGTTGGCTCCAGCTAACATCTTTGTAAATATATATGATACATATTAAATTTTTAGATAATGAGATTATTCTTTCTGCATAACTATAACCTATAGAAACTTTTACAACTTCTCCAATTTTTTTTTTAAACCAGGAATTGAACCCAGGGTACCTAACCACTGAGCATCATTCCCAAACCATTTTATATTTCATTTTGAGTCAGGGCCTCACTAAATTGCTTAAGGCCTTGCTGAATTGCTGAGGCTGACTTTGACCTTGAGCTCTTCCTGCCCAGCCTCACAAGCCACTCAGTACCTGGCTTCCAATTCTTTTTATATGTATTCCTAAAATGAACTTCGGATAATTCATTCTTAATCCATCATAGAGAGAGAATTATTTAAACCATCTCACATTGCTAGAATGTTTATTGTTTCCATTTTGTGAACATTTTGAATAAAATTGTGAAGACCTAAGTGTAGTAGAATATTTTAACAAATCCCTGACAGTTCCTTAGATATACTATAAGATAGAGTGTTCTCTTTTTTTGTCTTTTAAAGAGAGGGACAGTGAAAGAGATAATCAACTTTTATTTAGTTTTTCCTGTGGCTTCACTACTCTGAAACCGTGTTGTGTGCGTGGTGTTGGGGTTTGAACCCACGTCCTTGCACATGTCAGGCAAGTGTCGTCACTGCTGACCCACTGCTCCAGTTCTGATATAATGTTCTTTTATTAGTAATTTCAAAGCTATAAGTAACTATTACTAATTATCCCAGAAGAATTGTACCAATTAAAATTACATTTTTTCTCTATGTTTCCATGTTTGATATTATCATTAAAAACTTACTGATAAATAGTAAAATGCAATTTTTCTCTGCTTTTTAAAATCATCAACATGATTAAATATTTTCACCTATTCATAGTCATCGTAATATATATGATACATATGATATACATGTGCTCTGGCTTTTTCCTAATAAAATGATCAAATGTGCGTAAAATATGTCATAATTATTTTGACAACTTGTAATTGCTTTCATACTCCTATTGTTTTTAAATATACAGAGCTTTATTTTTAAAAACTTTGGTTTTATAGATTTATTTTGTCAGCTTCCACTGTCTATATGACACAAAATGCATTCTTACCATCTTGTGTTTTCACCTGCTGTATTTAACTCTTCAATTTAGGTTCTCTTTTTGCATAACATATATGGTAGTGTTTTATTTTGTTCATTATCAAATAGTAAAGTGGTTGTCCCAGCAGTACTGACCAGATCACACACCTCCTCTCCAGATATTTGAAAGATGACCAGCAGGCATCCCCATCAAGGATACCCGGGATGAATAGACTTTTAGTAGGAGAAAATCTTTCCCAGAGTGGCTCCAGGATCCACCCCTGCAAGTCCAAATGGTTCAGGGTTGTGTCACATGCTCCAGGGAGGGCCTGGAAATACAGCATCGGGGGCAGCCAGCCTCTACATTGACAGTCAGACCCTCAGAGAAGCAACCACACATGGCCCAGACCCTTCCCTGGGCAGATGTGGGTAACCCAATGTAGTAGAGGACTCCCTCCAGTGTCGAGCCATGACAGTTCCTGATAAACAGTTTGCAGAATTTAAATTTAAAGTAGAAAATAGGAAGAAACAGAATCTTAGTACATAAAGTATAATAAACAATAAGGCACATGTGAGAAAATAAATTTATGAGCAAATATGCTTTAGAAAATATATTTTATCACAACTATACCAATTTTTTGGTTTTGTTTTGTTTTCTTTTCTTTTTATACTGGGAATTGAACCCAGCAACATTTAATCACTGAGCCATATCTCTTGCCCTTTTTTAACTGCATAAGGATTCCCTGAATAACTGAGGCTGACTTTGAAATTGCGATCATCCTACCTCAGCCACCTGAGCTACTGGGATTACAGGCAAGCACCAGCACTACCAGCACAAATACATTGCTTTATTGAAGAATGGATTAACTTCTACCACAGTTATATACATGTGTGTGAGAGAAAAAAACACTAAATAATATATAATGACATAAATACAATGAATACATTTCCTTAATATTTTCCCAATATTTAATATCTTCCCTATGCCCGAATTATTGGGCTTAATATTTTTCTTCCCAATCATAGAACATACAATTTACACATTTACTTAAAATGGAAAAAAAGACATTATGCAATAATAAATACTTGCTTTTTTATCTACATGAAATTTCTTATTGATCTGCAGGTAATGATGTGGCAAAAATTACTTTCCAGCAAGAGTCCCTTCAATAGCATCTGCAGACGAGCAGGGAATGATGTGTGAGGACTTTGAATAGGCCTCCTGGTGTCACCTGCTTGCTGCTAAGATGCCCTTACTTCTCATCTGCATTTCAGCCCATACCACTGAAGCATCTCTCTGTCCATAGAAGTGACCTTTGTCCAATGAAATTTAGGACGTTTTCCCAACACGAAGGTGCTTGAAGCGGGCTCTTTGCTACCCACACCTAGAACCTGCAGTTCTCTCTGTTCCATGGAATTAGCAACTGAGCAGTGCCAACGGACTGCATCCTTTCCACAGGTCAACTGCTGAGAAGGAATAAAAGCTCCTTCATGTTCAAATCAGTACTTTGAAGAATCATCCATTTTCCAAGCACCTCCTCCCACTTTGAAGATGTTCTAATATTGATATTTAAACACAGATGATCTTTTACTGGGTCTGTATTTGAAAAGATAATTGGGCAACATGTATCAAAATATAACATTTATTTCCTGTCTGATCTAGGATTTCATCTCAGACATTTATTCTGGTGTCTGCACTAACAGACATCAGACACCTTAGGATCTTGACAATGACAGTTCAATCTTAGCTTCTGCGGAGTGAATGCTGCAGCGGGCTGGTCCTCCCCTCCATCCTCCGCAGCCCACAACCTCATCTCAAAGGTCGCTGTCTTAGTAGAAGAAAGGACAACTCTCCAGGGGTGTAAGCTGAGAACTAGGGCTAGCCCCTAGATGTGACACGCAGCATTCCACTAACTCACTCCACCCATCTGACGCTTAGGGCCAAGCAACAACATTCTGCTCAGAGCTACTAAGTGGGGGAATCAGAAAGTTATGGTGAACAATTCTACTGACCACTGTCATTTTCTCCCTGATTTTGCGTGCGTGCCCATACGTATTCTATAGCTATCAAAAGTTATCAATGAAGATTAAATAAATCACCTGAATCCATACATTGAAATTCTATGCCATCATTTATAAGGCGATCTAAGTCAAGACCCAACCATAAGAGATACCTGCTAAGTCACTTTCATAGAATGTATGTGATATTTTTTCTCATTTAATTAAATTCATTAGCAGAAATTCGCAAGGATTTGGGAATAATCCGAGAAAGAATACCACCATGCCCAGTGAGAAATGGACACTTAAAAGAGTGGCAAAACTAGAACCTAAAAGTTCAACAATTGTAATGAAACTTACTGGATGGGTTTCTTACCATTCTGAATGTAGCTGAAAAAAGACTCAATGATTTTGAACAGAATTATAGAAAATTTTAAAACTGAAGAAGATTAAAAAAAAAGTTTAAAAAAGAATGGACAGAGACTCAGATTTGGGGGACGATGTTGGAAAATCCCAGTTTATGCATAACTCATGTTCCAGAACAAGATGGTGAGAATGGGACAGAATTAGTTTAAAATATAATAAGTAAACATTTCCGAAAGCTATTTTAAAAAAGATCATGTTTGAGTTGCAAAATTTAACAGCCCAAAGCAGGATAGAGACAAAGGAAACCATTTACATACCTCATGAAAATTTGAAGCCAACTAGAAAGAAAAAAGAGACATTGCATCTGGGGAGACAGAGTTATGCATGGCAGCTTTAAAGTGCTTGGAAAACAACAGCCTCACTTCCAGAATCTTCCTTCCAGTAATGACATCCTCCAAAAGAAGGGTGAGAAAAGAAGACATTTTTAGCTGAATGAAAGCTGAGAGACTTCCTTCCAGCAAATGTGCACCCCCAGATGGGATCAAGGCCTGCTTCTGCTGAAGTGACACATGCACCACACCTGCAGTAGGAACAGGAGCCTGCACCGGCACTGCTGGGTGAGCGTCCAATGGCCTCGCCACCCGAGCACATGGAGGCAAAGTGAGGTCCAGGGCGCCCGGCTGCTGCTGTGGGCTCGAGGACAGGGCGTGTGAGCTGGAAGCCTGCATCATCTGCACAGTCGTCTCAGTGACATGACCAAGTGTATTTTGGACCTGGGGATCATACACAGGCGGTAACGGATCCACAGACTGTGACACTGGAGTCTGGGTCCCCAAATCTGGTCTCCTGGTCCAAGCGTTTAAAGCACTGCTCTTTCAAATTAGGAGTGACACAGCTGTCTTCTCCTCAGCTCATGCAGAATTTTTTTACTGTGTTTTCTCATAAATTCTTCAACAGACTACAAAAACTAAGCTAGCACTTCGAAAAAATGCAGAACAAATAGTAGAGTCCTTACCAGAACCTATACCCCTCAAGTCTGGGGCCTTCTTAAAACACACGGTGTGAATTTTAACTGCATTCAAAGACATAAAGAAATGCAGGAAGATCAATAATGTAGTAAGGAAAGGCAAATTTGAGACTGTTTCCTACTTTAATGTGAACTACCCTTAGGTTTATGATTGTCATTGACATTAGCTGAAAGATCTTTATCACGTTTTAGAAAAATATTTCTGTCTACAGTTTACCAGACTGAGTTGAGGCTTCCAGCACATGGTGAATGTAGCTATTGCCATACCCCCAAACCGCCAGCACAAACTCACAAAAATGCAGATGATACTCTGGAAATTATTGTATATGTGTATATAAAGTGCCATATTGGGTAGGCTACAGACATGATATATGTGCATATATGTATTTGTATGCTATATGACAGGTTTGACACCTGTTTGTATGTGTATATATATATGCATGTATATATAACATATATATAAATAAATAAATATATATATATATGTATATGGCACTAGTGGCCTATTAAAATGAGAAATTATCTAATAAATAATACAGGAATCATTGCTTATCTGTATTGACAAAATAAAAGTCAAATTGGATCCCTACCATAATGTGCACAAACATTTCTAGGTAAATTAAAATGTTGTGGAAAGTAAATTAATCTGTTAAAAATAATAATAACAATTTCATTTGCTTATAGGTGAGGAGGAATTTGCTGAATAATGTGCAATGAGGAAACCACAAAAGAAAAAAATAACAACATAACAGCCTTAAAATTAAAAACTTCCTTTCATTGAAAGACAATTTAGAAAGTTGGAGAAAAGGTCAACAGCAGGGAGAATATATTTCCATAGACAAAATCAAAAACAGTTTGCATCTATAACATATAAACGACTCCTACATATCATTATGCTAATAAATAAGTAAAATTAAGGTAACAGAGTATAAATATAGGTAAAAGGATTGAGGCATGTCACAAAAAAGTATGTTATTAGTAAATATATGTGAAAATATGATCAATCTCATTGGTAAAAGCATGTATATTTAATCGTGAAAATATAATATTTTCTACCTCCATGATGTGTAAATTTTGAAAAGTGAAAATTACAAATAGTGCTGAGATTGTAGACCAAGAGGCACACCTACAAACTGCTCCAGATGCAAGTTGGTATAAACATTTTGGAAAACAATTTGGGATCATCTAGACAAGTCAAGAATTCATAAACCCTATCATATTGTTATCAAGAAATATATTTAGTTATAAGTTGTTTACTAAAACACACACATACACAACATTAAACATTTGAAAATAAAGGCTTAAACATTTGAAAATCACTGGAGGAAAAACGTCCAGATGAGTAGTAACGAAAGGAGCGCAGGCACAGCAATCTAGGAATGGGAACTCGCTCATAACCTCCATTCAACAAATGGAGCAACTCACTGGGAAAATATGAAAATTCCTGTGCTGATTCACACAGGCAAGGCAGTCTAATTATAAAACTCGAACTGTAGGTAAATTTGAAAAACCTAGATCATCATTTTGGAATTAGTTTATCATATTAATAGGAAATTGATAAATCACGCTGGTAAAAAATACGAGAAATTTAAATGAATCAAGTGAGACAATAAACAAGCATGGTATAATTAATGTGCTTAATCTTTCATGCTGCAATTAACACTTTCAGTACAACAAAGGGCAAGCTCTTACTGTGAGCTCCTAGGACCCAGCACCCAGGGAGAGACAGGCCTCTCATGTTTGGAAAATAAAAGTCGAGTCGTAACTAGAAAGTGTGTTCTCTCTTCTTCTTTTCTTTTCTTTTCTTTTTTTTTAAAGAGAGAGGGACAGAGAGGGAGAGAGAGAGAGAGAGAGAATCAATTTTCATTGAATTTTTCACATGGCTTTCATTGCTCTGACACTTAGTTGTGTACGTGGGTGCTGGGGTTTGAAGCCGTGCACTCAAGCATGCCAGGCAAGCACTGTAACCACTGAGCCACCACTCCAGCCCCTCTTCTTTTTTTTTAATGTAACATCTGTCAAATAACCATAGATCACTCTAGTTGTGGACTTACCGAGTTTCTTGCTTCTTGGCATCATGGTGTTCACAAGACAAAGTCTGCCTGGTCAGGATGTACGTTCCTGTGGACGTAGAGAAATTATGATTTCATTTTTCCCTACCTTACTATGATTTTACTTCTATCACCACAACATGCTCAGTTTATAAAAATACATAGCTAAGCAACTACTTGGTGGGTTTTCGAATCAGGGTTCAGCGATGCCATGTGACAAGTCCTAATTCTGTCCCTTTGAGACATTTCTGTGAGCACAGATTACTTGATTCTTGACCTCCTAGAGGAGCTGGAGCTTTTTTCTCCCAGTCAGATCTAGGAATGTGCCCTTCAGTCTCCCGCTCACCACTTTCCCCATTTCAAACCCTGTTCTTCCCCTGTTCTCCTTCTGTTCTTGGCTTAGGAACTCTTTCTAGTTCCCTGAGAAGTGAAGAATGATCACAGGAGAATTCGCGTACGTTCTTACTCCATCTCCAACCACTAACATTCTTAGCTATTCTTCATTACCAGGGTTAGCTGAGCCCTCAGTGAAGCTGCCCCATGCAACAACTCTCACCCCTGGGCATTCACCCAACGCCCCCAGGCTGGTCAGCTCCCCCTGCTTCTCTTGCTCCATCCACTCTGCTCACCAAGGCCCATGTTACACAGTTGATCGACCAAAACAGCCTCTTACTGAACTCTGTCTCCTTCTACTCTTACTGCCTCATTGTGGCTTCTCTGCAAGCATTGCCACCTTGTGAACCTGCTCCTGGAGGTGAGCAGTGGCCTCAGCTGATGAGCCCCAGCACTGGGTGAGGACCTCTCCATTCACCTTTTCCTCCCCACACTCTTGGTGGTGGTCACATCCCATTCTGAGGTTCCCAGTTTCATCAGTAGAATTGCAGCTCCCCAATTCACATCTTCCCTCTCGCTGTCGCTGTGAGCTCCAGACCTGCCCACCCTCCCTGGTCAACCGTTTCCACTTGGCTGTAATTAGATGGCATTCCCTTACCATGCCTGGACCTGAATTCTCTAATTTCTTCCTCTCCACATCTGCTCCTCCTGAAGGACTGTCCACATCAGTGGGTAGAGAACCCTTTCTCTAAGGTGTCCAGGTCCTACACTTGAAGTTTTCCTTGGCTCTTTCTTCATAGCCCACACCTGATCTATCAAGATACTTTCTCAGTTTTACTTTAAATTAGTTCACATTCACCACCCTGGGCCAATCCACCGCTCTTTCTCCTGAGCTATTCCAACAGCTCCCAGTGATGTCTCTGAGTCCTTCCCTTCACACCATGGAACCACAGTGGGCCAGCATGCACTGTGTTCTCTGCTCAGAGCCTCCAAGGATTTCAGCCACACTGGGATTGGAGTTGGAGGCCACAGCCTCACCCCCACTTGGTTTCCCAGCCCTGCCTGGCCTGGCCCCACTGCCTCTGGGACCTGATTCCCCTGCGTTCTCCTTCCCTCTGCTGCATCCTCCCATCTGCTGCCCTCAAACTTCCAGGCACACACCTCCGATTTTACTTTGCTGCTGTTCTTCATTTCTGAAAAGTTTCCTTTCAGATACCCCCAGTCTCCGCAGGAGCACCTGACAAAAAAAGCATAACTTACCCCGGTAGCTTGACAGCAAGGGAATGGCTCTCACCGACCTCACATCCCTCTTCCCAACAGGGGGGAGAGTGGGGTGACAAGGAGGACTGACAGCTGCTATCCACCCTCACTGATTGTTAGGTAGAGAAGCAACCACTAGTTTTGATTGTCTACTTAATAAAGCAAATTTGCAAATTAGAGGAAAAGGCAGGATTCAGCATTATAAATGTTTATAAAAGCTTTTGCTTTAATAGTGAATAGGAATTTGGTAGTGGGTGCAGAAAAGAAAGTGGGGTGGGCAAGGAAAGAGACAAGTTTCCAGAACTACATTGGAGTCTAGGAGCGTGCGGGCTCAGAAAGGGCTAAAAGGAGTCTTGAGGGAAAAACAAAATCATAGGCAACTTTAAGTTAACTGTGTTGGAAACTTTGCCTGGAATGTGGTTAGATGTTAAGATCACTAAACATTATAAATAATCAGATCCCAATCACCACAAATATCCAGAGGACTCAGCCACCCTCGCCTGGACAGGAAGTTCTCTGTGCTTGTGTGTATTTAAACGGGGATGAGGGAAGTGGCTATTTGAAGATGGTTTCACATGAGGAAACAGGGTCAATACCAAAATGACTTGAGAAAATCTATACACCGCACTCTGGAAATGAAATCGTGGACCAGGACAAGGAGAGGACAAGCAGCTGGGGTTGGGGACAGCGCTGGCCTCCTGCAAGGTGTGGATGCTGGCACCACGAATCCCCTCCTTACCTGGAGGGGCAGAGCCAGCGTTTAGAGAAGAGTACAAATAGGAACAGCAGCCAAGCTTTGCTCCACAAAGAAAAAGAGGTCAGAGGTCTGTCCTTTCCCTTCCACTGTACGAAGGTATCAAGTTCATCAGTCCTAGCTGCAGAAGGCGACCTCTTCCACACACCCTCACTGTATACATAGGCATGCAAGGCACGTAGACGCTAACCACAGGACACCAACCCACGGTGAACTACTTGGACATCTTAAAGTACACATGGAAACACCAGATCCAGGAATTGGGGGTAATTTTGGTCAGTGCTCTTTTTCTTAAACAGGGAAGATAAAAACTCAATTGAATTGCAAATGAAATCCATAGACATGTTTTTCTAATCATTTGAATGTCAATGAAGTTAATGTTGTAACTATTTTAAAGAATAGAAAATTCAGATCCCAGAAAATCAAAATGAAAAAGCACATTTTAATTATTCATAAGCTGCATTTATTTATATGGTTAAGCGGCACATATTTCCTCCCACAAATCTGTTATTTTAAATGACTTTTTGTTATATCAATATTTTCAGTTAAAAATTAAGAAACACATTTTTTCAAAAAATGTGAGATGGTCTTATCCAAAAATATTACCCACATCTGCCTCTCTAAATTACTTCATATATTTTAATCTTTTTCTGGTGTAAGGAAGAAAGGCAAGGGAACAGAGAATGCATTCTGACTGCCCTAGGGATACAGTGCTGCTTCCCACGTGGACAGTGGCCGCACCAAGCGCTTGATCTGGGGTCTCAGCCCCTGCTGCTCCCTAGATTTCCCGTCAGTCAGAGACTGCTAGTCATCCACAAAAATTCACTTTTTATCTTCTTTTATAGTAACATGATGACGAGTAAGAATGTTTGGAGCTCCATAAAGTGAGGTCTTAAAAACACAAAATTCTAAAAGCTTATATTAAGAAGAGAGAAGAGAGGGGCCCAGGGAAATGCATATGTTTGATATTTAGTGATAATAATGGTAATAACGTCTAGGAATGGTCCAGCAAATGTAAGCAATTAATCTCTTTTAGTAGCCAGACTTGGTAAACTCTTATTCATGGGCATTATTACCTCTATTTTGAGGTAAATTGAAGTTTGGCTGAGAAGATTCATGATTAAAGACAGAGAAAGTGAAGGCCACGATGTGGGAAGAGTTGGAAGTGGAAGTGGAAATGAGTCTGGATGGGATGGTGATGAAGAAGGCTCTGAGTCACGGTGATGATGGAGATGAGGTTCCCTACGTGACAGTCCTGTCCACACGGTAGCAAAAGGTAGAGAGCTCATCTCCCCACACTGGGAAGCGGCAACTGCAAATCCAGAGCTCACACACCCTGTGAAAGGCGTGTGCTTAGAGATGAAGCTGCGGCTTCTTTAACATTACCCAGGAGAGGAGAGGTAGGGTGGATGGGGACATTAAGGAGAGAGGAGGCCAGTGAGTATGCTGGTGGGAATCTGGACATTGAAGCAAGAGAGGATTCTATAGAGGTAGAGGCCACTGAAGGGTGACCATAGACAAGTACGTGTGACAAGCAAGAGCCTTGACATCCAGGTCAAGGGTGACACCGGGTGGAGGGTGTAGGGGCAGTGGAGGCCCAGGGAGGCCTACAGGGAAGTAGACTGGAGTTTTCTGTCACTTGTTTATACAACAGGATTTTTTAAACACTATGTAATAAAATCCTTCCACCTCTCTGCTGCTGGCCCCTAGACCTGGAACTGTAAAGACGGGCAGAATGCATGCGTCCAGCCAATTTCTCCACAGCGCGAGAGAACATAGCAAATCAGGATGACTAAAATGAGTAATCGGGAAACAGTTGCTTCCTCTTTTCTTTCCTCTGTGCCAAAGCAAGGAACAGCATTCCAGAGGAGGCTGAATTCATTCCAAACCAATCTGGAAACATCATGTGGCAGGTCACAGGTGCACTGCGATTCTGCACCTCCGGTCATGTGAAAGAGCCCAACATGGAGAGCCGTCAATCCTCTGCCATTAGGCTCTCATTAATTATCCAGTCTTTAAACCACCAAATCTCCCTGATTTTCTTCTGGGAGACTCCATCTCCACAGTCACTCTTATAACATCTCCAGAAAAGGGAGAAGAGAAACAATTTTAATTAGAATGTTTCTATAAGTGATCAGGTGGTGAAATGATGTTCTTGGTTGCTGTAGCACCTGGAGTCCCAAAAATCCCTGCTAGCCCACAAGCACCCTGTGAGTGTGGCATCACCCACCTGAGGAAGGGAGGACAATGTGGCCTCACCTCCCATTGGCCTGAGCCCAGGTGTGCACACCTTAACCATTCTGGTCCCCCTGGGGAAGCACTCCTACCAGAGGAGCACCAGAAACTTAGGCAGGCAGAGTCCAACTCAGGAACAAAGAACCTCAGGGCACCAGGCCACTTCCCAGGCTTCTCTGAAATGGCTCCAGTCCTCCTTCTTTATTTGTGTCACTCCTCCATTACTGCCTGCAGAAGAGGCTTCCAGGAACAGAGGGAACAGCTGCTGCTTAGTGGGAAGGATGATTGAGGACACAGCCCTGGCAGAAGCAGACTACCTCTCCTGGAACCTAGGGACAAATCACACCTCCTGCCAATGAGCAAGCC
The DNA here is from genome assembly GCA_004027875.1 of Aplodontia rufa. Taxonomy (NCBI): domain Eukaryota; kingdom Metazoa; phylum Chordata; class Mammalia; order Rodentia; family Aplodontiidae; genus Aplodontia; species Aplodontia rufa. The sequence goes on from PVKS010005968.1 coordinate 51,756, forward strand.
CTTACATCCAATAGGAAGCTAATCTGCAGATCAGGGCTGCACCAGGGCTTGGCCTCTATCATGCCAGGCCCCTCTGCACAGGTCACCACTCTGCTTCCTGCCACAGACCTGGATCCCAAGACATTTGGGGATGATTCATTTGATTCTCTTCTCTTAGCTTTTCACACATGACTTTGCATGTCCAAAGCATGGGGATGAAACTGCTCCTCCCCTGAAGCTCCTGGCCTGGAGGGTCATAAAGGCTGGGGCATGGTTTCTATTTTGGGCATCCAGTACACTGAACTGATCCCATGTGTCCGATGTGTCTCATTGCTATTATGAGAGGAACAAAGCATTACAAACAGACTCCTCCTTGCTTCAATATTCCTGTGCTTTGTGAAACAATAAGGATCCATGTTGGAAATATCAAACTGTTTGTATAATCTTACAAAGATAAATTTCATTGATTCTCAATATGCTTTTGGGGATAAGAAGTTAGGGTATTATTTCATTTTACCCATCCATCCATCTATCCATCCACCCATCCACCAATCCACCCACTCATCCATCCACCCATCCACCCACCTACCCTCCCATCCATCCATCCTATCCATCCATCCACCCATCCATCCAGCCAGCCAGCCAGCCAGCCATCCACCCATCAATCAATCCATCCAGCCATTCATCCATGCATCTATCCATCCATCCATCCATCCATCCATCCATCCATCCATCCATCCATCCGTCTAGTCATCTATCCATCCATCCACCCATCCACCCATCCACTTACCCATCTACCCACAAAACTAGTCATCCATCTATCTGTCCATCCACTCATCCATCCACCCATCCGCCCATCCACCCACCCATCCACCCATCCATCCATCCAAGCAGAAGCTGCATTTACTGTATCTAGAATAAGGAATGCCATCCCATATACCCAAGTCCTTTCCACCCCAGGTTATCTTACTTCTTTTCATAAGCTGTTATTTCTAGCTCAGTCTCCATCAACCAGCCTTGAAGTTTGGGCAGCTGTCATAACTTTACTGTGTCCATACAGTTGGAATTCGTATGCCTCGTGCTATCCTCTCTATCTGTACCGTGCCCTCACTTTTGACCCCAAGTCTAGTTCCTGTAGTTTCTCACCCAGATTCTCAAATTGATTCCACAGACATGTCTTTACATACCATAACTATTCTGAACTAATCCTGATCACGGCTGGTCTGAAGTAGCACTCTGAGCTTGTCACTCCTTAGATCATGGGTCTTCAGTAAACCTCCCTGAAGATAATACTGTAATCTGCACTTAACCAAAGGGGATATATTCCAAGACCCCTTTCCCCAGTGCACTGATCCCTGGGCACAAGTACCATGATGCTGTGACAATCTGATACCCCAGGTGGCGACAAAGGGGCCAACGGGTTGGCAGAGTAGATACAATATATTCTGTGAATAAAAGGCTAATTCACATCCCAGATGGAAAGGAGCGAGGAGACTCAAAACTTTATCACACCACCCAGAATAGCTTGCAACTTAAAACTTAAGAATTAAGTATGTCTGCGACTTTTATTTAATATTTTTCTACATGGTTTGACTATGAATAATTAATACCATAGAAAGTAAGGGGAGGAGCTACTCTCCTCCTTTAAATTCTAATATGACCTGCAAAGTCTTTGGTGATCGAACAAACCCACGTTCCTGAACTTCTGTATCAGTAGCTTACCCAAGAATAGTGATCCTACTGTTAGCATCAGATGATAGTTTACAGCACTTATAGGGTTCCAGGCCTTACAAAGATTATCTTAAGAATACTCAGATTAGTATCATAAAGACACTACATTTATTTTCTGGGGCTCCACAACAAAATGCCACAGACTGGAAACTAAACAGAAGTTTATTTTTCACAACCTGGAGGCTGGGAGTTCAAGATGAAGATGTCAGCTGGGTTGGTTTTTCCTGAGCATTAATCTTGAGTCCACGCATGGACTTTTCCTCACTGATTTCTTTGCCCCTTCTTATAAGGACAATAATCAGACTGGATTAGGGGCCATCCTTATGACACCTTTAACCTGAATTGCCACTTTAAAAGCCCAGTCCCCAAATGTAAGTCACCTTGGAGGTTAGGGCTTTCAGATATGAATTGGTTGTGGGGTGTGAGTTGTACAATTCAGTCCATAATAAACACGATTGTTGTATTCGTTTTATATAAGAAAATAAAAGACTTAGAAAGGCAAATGTGTTTCTGAAGGTTATATAGAAACCCCATGGAGAATCAGGGTTTAACACTGGTCTATTGGATTGCCCTTAATATACCCATAAAATGCAAACAAATGCCAATCATTCTGAAAGTTTGCTGTGCAAATTTGTGACAAGGTGTCTCTTGTGCTGATCCTTTGACTTGGTGCCCAAGTCTTCTCCTTCCTCACAATGGTCCACATCTCTCAGACCCTGCAAGGCCACTTCAGGGGTTTTGGACAGCTTGTCCTTCATAGGCCTGAAATACTGAGTCCATTCTTTGAGCCCCAAGTGAGAGATTCTCTTTCCATCTCTAGAAAAAACAGGAGATTTACTTTTTCTTTTCCCCCACTGATGGACACATTTTATTCCTCCACAATGAAATACTATTTGGCAATAAAGGGAATGTACGTGCAGCACCAATGAACCTTGTGAACATTCTGATAAGTTAGAGAAGCTAGGCACAAAAGAAAATGCATATTGTATGATTCTATTTACATAGAAAAGGAAGATTATATAAAAAGCTATTGGATCAAGGCTTGTCTGTGCCTGGGGGTGAAGGTGGAGAAATCCTGTGAATATGCCTGAAGAAAATTTTTGTAATGATGGAAATTTCATAAAAGTGGATTGTGGCAAGATGGTTGCCTTATTGTATATATTCTAAACACTATTGAACAGTATTCTTAGTTTGGGTGGTTTTTATATATAAAATGTCATAAATTCTTTTGTAAAATTAAAAATAGCTATATGTTCTTTTACTTTTAGCAGGACAGAGAAGTATCAATATTTTAATTTTGCTTAGAAAATAGTGCAAAATATCAAATATAATAATAATAGTAATTGTAATAGCAGTTAACACCGACTAGGTAAGTATTATCTATTTTTTTTAAACTTGTGTTATGGTTTGCACTTTTTTATTCATTAAACATGGTCTTTCAGTTAGGAGGGATTCATCATCAAACAATCAAGAACAAAAGTACAGTGACAGAACAAGCCAAGGCTGGTGCCATTCCATGATTTCCCCCCTTGGGTTCCTCATGGTTCCATGTTTCCCCTTACTTAAACCCCAAGTTAATTGGACTTCTCATGGAAGTCAGAACTTCCCCTCTGATTAGATTCCCCCAAACTACCTTCCTCCAGTCTCCTTGATGTCCTTCCTATTCCCTTCCCCGGTCCCTGCCTCCCTCACTATGTCCCCCAGCATCCTAGGCAAGGTTCCCCATGATCATGTAAAAATTCATACATGTTGATGTTATTATTAGCTTAGTCATCTATCATACTGTTTCTGCTTGTATTCTAGCTTCCACAAATGAGAGAAAACATTCGGCCCTTGAGTCCCCGAGTTTGGGATACTTCACTTAGCATAATTTTTTCCATCTCCATCCATTCGGCTGCAAATATTGTTTTCTCTAATAGCTGAATAATATTGCATTGTATATGTGTACCAAAGTTTTTGAATCCACTCATGCAGTGAGGGGCATCTGGGTTGGTTCCATAATTTAGCTATAGCAAATTGAGCTGCTATAAACATTGAAGAAGCTGTATCTCTATAGTATGCCCATTCCAGGTCTTCAGGGAAGATACTCAGGAGTGGGATAGCTGGGTCAAAAGGCGATTCCAGCCCTAATTTTTTGAGGAGTCTCCACACTGCTTTCCAAAGTGGCTGTACCAGTTTGCAGTTCCACCAGCAATGTAATGGCATTCCTCTTTTCCCACATCCCCTCCAGCATCTGTCATTGTTCATATTCTTCATTTTTGCCACTCTGACCTGAGTGAGGTGGAATCTCAGTGAAGTTTCGATTTGCATTTCTCTTATTGCTAGGGGTCGGCACTGCCTTCCTTAACAAGACTCCCATGGCACAAGCAATAAAGTCAAGAATAAATGCATGGGATGCAATTAAACTAAAAAGCTTTTGCACAGCTAAAGATTTAGTCAAGAGTCTCAAGAGAGAACCTACAGAATGGGAGAAAATTTTTGCCTGCTACACCTTGGACAGAGGGCTGATATCCAGAATATACAAGGAACTAAAGAAACTAAACACCAAAATCACAAATAATGCAATCAATAAATGGGCTACAGAACTAAAAAACAAAACAAAACAAAACTTCTCAATGGAGAAGTCCAGAAAGCCTATAAACTTTTTCTTTTCTTAATTCAGGTTCATTGAGGTAAATTTTGCACATGGTAAACTTTATCCTTTCAGTATTTTGAAAACCATGTGTAGTCATTTAACCGCTATTGCCATCAAGATAAAGAGCATTCACATTCCGTGAAAACTTCTGTGGGGTCCCTTTGTGTCCACAGCTCCCCTACAAAGCCCCATGGTGGGACCTCTGACATACCTGTTCCTGCAGTCTTGCCTTCTCCAGGTGGTCACACAATAGGCATACAGGGTGGAGCCTGGTACCACTCAGCCTTCCACACCATGTGTCCTGGGTATTCATGGGTCACTCAGGGTGGAGCCTGGTACCTCTCAGCCTTCCATTCCGAATGCCCTGGGTATTTGTGGGTTCACCACATCTTCTCACAGAGGGGAATTTCATGATTTGGGTGGTTATCCATGTACCAGGAAAGGGAAATTTATGGTGCTTCCATCTTGTGTGGTTTTGAAAAGAGCCACCCCCTCTAAACACTCAACGTTTTCGTGTGAACTTCTATCTTTGCATTTCCCTGAGTGGCTACCCAGGACTGAGACTGCTTGGTGATTTACGTGGATCAGAAGCTGCCAGACTCCTCTGCAGGAGCTGTAACATTCTGCATTTCCACAAGCAGTGTGCGAGAAGAGTTCCACAGCATCGTTGGCATGTTCATATCGTCAACAGTTCTTCTAGTTCTGGGTTCTAACAGGCATGTAGTACAGTGCTATCTCATTGAGGATCTTATTTTCTAAAAATGAGTACAGCCTTTTAACTTCACTTTTTTCATGTTGATTCTACATCAATTTCTGCTTTACATAGTATCTACATTATTTTCATTGACAATTTTAAGAAAATTCTAATTTATTTTTATTGACAAGCTTTTTTTGAATATTTAGCTTACAAAACATTGAAATAATGATACATCCTTCATCCATATTCATTTAGAGCTAATATCTTATAAAACCAATGTACAGTTTTCAAATCCAGAAAATCAACATCCATGGTACTTTTAACTAAGCAGAAGACCTTATTTGTATGTCACCCATGATCCCATTAAAGGTTCCACACTGCATTTATTTGGTGCTTCTTATCAGTCTCCAGCAGTGTATGTTCATATCATAGCATGGATAGTCTGAAGGAGAACTGAACAGTTCTTTCGTCTGATGACCTCCACCTGAGGTTTGTCTGAGTTTTTACTGGTAGTTGCACTGGGGTTATGCATTTTCTCCAATAATTCCACAGAGAGGATTTATTCTTCACATTGGTTCAGGATCTCAACATTGCTGAAGATGCTGGTCTTGGTCCTTCTGTGGTTTAACAATTATCTTGAGGACTCATTGAAGTTTCTCTCTTTTTTTTTTAACTTATCTATGCATTGCATTTGGGTTTTATATCTAAAAATCTCGCTAGCTAATTTTTAAAAAATAGCTTTTGTTGTATTCCTCCTAGAGGTTTTATAGTTTGCAAATTTTACATTCACACATATAATACCTTTTAAGTTAACGTTTGTGTAAATACAGTGCATAGGCAGAGGAAAATTTTGCTTTGGGGGTATCAAATTATCTCAACATCATTTGTTGAGAGACTATAATTTCTCCACTGAATACCTATTGCACCTATTAGTGATCAGTGATTAGTCATATGAATGTGGGTCTATTCTGTGCTCACTGCTATATTTCATTGATGTATTTGTTTATTATTTCATCTAGACCTCACTATTGTAGCTTCAGAGTTTATCTGGAAGTCAGGGAATATGAGTTTGCCAATCTTACTCTTTTCATTCAAGTTATTTTCCCATTTTAGTTCTTTAGATTTTCACATGCATTCTAGAAATATTTTGACAATTTATACAAAATTGAAATGATTTGGATTTGGGTTCTATAGGTCAGATTGGAGTGAATTCTTAATGCTAAATCTTGCAATCTATGGAAATAGTATATGCGTATTTATTTAAGCTTTTCAAATTGTCTCAATGTTTCCTCGTTCTTAACATATAGATCATGCATATATTTTAGTACATGTATACCTGAGTATTCCATGTTTTGATAATATTATAAACCATACTTATGAATTTCAATTTCTAATCATATATTTTTCATATAGAAGAAGCACCTGATTGAGTATCCTATAACTGTACTAACAAACAGTAAGTTCTAGTGGCTTTAGTGATTCTTTGTGATTCTTTTTAGGTGGACTCTGTGCAGATAAAGCAATTTAATCTCTTCCTAACTCGTCAGCACTGAATACCCCCTTTCCCTCTTCTTTGCTCTGTTACCCTGGCTAGCATTTCCACCATGCTGTTGATTAAAGCCCTAAACAAGAGAAGTCTTGGCTTGTTTCCTGATCTCAGAGATACAAATATAATCCTTCCCCATTAAGAAGATGATGTCAGCTCTAGGTTTTAACTGATTCATGCCCTCATCAGGTTAAGAAGTCACTTTTTATTTCTGGTTTTCTTAGACCTTTTATCATGAATGCATGTTGAATTTCATCAAAAGCGTTCTCTGCAGCTATTCCTTTGAATCTTTGTGTTTTAGACAAATGACATAATGAGTTACATTGAAAAGTTGACAAATGTGAAATAAAACTGACAGTCACAGCATAAAACCTACTCAATCATCGTGTATTTTATGCTTCCAACATATTGCTGGCCTTTATTTGCTATTGTGGAAAGTTTCTGTGCTTTTGTGGTTCTATGTTTATGAGGGGTAGTAGTGGACAGTTTTTGTTATGGTTTGAATATGAGGTGTCCACCAAAAGCTCCATTCAGAAGGTGAAATGATTAGATTCAGAGAGGTGAAATTTGGTCAGTCCATCCTAGTTTGAATGGACTAACGGGGTAGTGGCCCTGGGAGGGTGGGCTGTGGCTGGATGAGGGGTGTCACTGGGGGAGTGCGCTTAGCGATTCTATCTCCTCCCCTGGTTCATGCTTCTCTCTGCTTACCTGGCTGCCAGGAACTGAGGTCTTCCAGCATGCACTTGCACCCTGATGTTCTGCTTCACCTTAGGCTCAGAGCAATGGAGTCCGCTGACCATGGCTTGAGCTTCTGAACTGTGAAATGAACGTAACCCCATAAGTTGCTCCTGTCAAGCATTTTGGTCAGAGAAATAAAGCTGAATAACCCAGCTTTCTTTTCTTGTAGTCTCTTTGTCTTCATTTGATTTCAAAATAATTATTATTTTTTCATGAAATAAATTGAGAAGTATTATACCTATTCTATTTTCCATAAGAATTTTTGTAGAATTGGATTTTTTTCTTCCTTAAATGTTAAATAGAATTAACCAATGAAGTCTTCTGCTCAAGAATTTTGCTATCTTGTATCCTCAACTTTTGTTTTGTGAGGTGAATTCATGGCACTCTAGTTCCTTCCCTGGGGTTAAGCTGCTTTGGCTTGTCAATGCCTGCCAGAGGGACAGGAGGGAGAGTCTTAGCAATTTTTGTTCCTACCCAGTCCTTGGTAGGCCTGCTGCACCTTCTTCCAGCAAATGGGGCAAGCTTTCTCAATGATTCACCCCCCCGCCACACACACACCTGCTGGCAACATGCTCCATGCCAAATTGTTCTCTCTCATCCACTGATTTATGGTGTCCTTCCTCAACACTGAAGGATTGGGCGGGGCTTGTGACTGTCCTGAAGTATGAATCTCCCTGTGTCCCAGGTTAAGCGTCCTCAAGCAGACCCCTACTTGGCCCATAAGAACTCTTTAGAAATCTCAGCTGGGTCTTTCCTCCCAATCTGTGTACACTCGACATCAGTGACCCCATTCTCCCCAGGTAAATAGCTGCTCTTGCTGTGTCCCTGGGAGTGGCCTGTCCTGCCTTGGATTTGCTAGGTAGCCAGAAACCACAGCTTTCCCTGGGGTGCAGGAGAAGTCGTGAACAGCTTCTTTGTCACTGTTAGGAGTTCACTCTTTCCAGCATCACCAGGATCACTTTCTTTGCGTGAATCCAGGACAAAAACTGGGGAACAAGAAGGACAGACTTGCATTTCTTTACAAATTAATTTAGTTTGTTAGAATGCACATAGTGAGACAATCCTTCCCCTTTCTTAGACTAACAACATCCATCTATTCTCTTACCAGGTTTCATATTATTTTCTTTCAACTTATTTCCTAACTGCTTCCACATAGGAGTTTAATGAGAAAATAAAAACTTGTTGAAAAAAAAGTCAGTGAGAAGAATCAAATTCTCAGACCTGCGTCTATCTTAATTTCACCTGCGTAAAGCCCAGGGCCGGCTTTCCATGTTTCGCGGCTGCAGAAACGGTGCCTTCAGTAGTATGTGCTTGCATTAGCTAGCGGCTTTTCAGTTTATAGAAAAGGACTTGCTAACAATGAGGACCCCGCAGCTCCAATGTCACAGCGCAGGAGCTGTTTTCTTGAACTTCCTTTGGTAGTTTCATTTTCATTCATCTTTTATTTCAGATAAGCTCTTTCCCATGTATGACTTAATTCTGGAAATGTGTGCTTCTGCTTAATGGTGGTTTTGTTGTTATTTAAATTATAAGGACCCACACTGACATTCTTTGGTCAGCATTCTCCCCCGGGAAGCTAGGGAGCCAGGATGGAAGGGAGGAAGTGGGCATGGTTGTAAAGGGCTTCCATGCACTCCCTTGTTGGAGCCAGACTCTCCTTACCCTGGAAACAGCCCATTGACACTCAGGCTCTGGAAACAGACACAGGCGGTGCTGGCCCCAGAGGGGTTCTCTGTAACTGCTGACTTCTTCTGAGTACACTTAGAGAGTAGCAGAAGCCCCTTGCCTTCTTCCGGAATCCAGGCTAGTGCTGCCAGGCGCTGTTCTGTTGCTCCCAGTGCGCTGAGCCCGTGTGGAAGCTGCAGCGAAGCTCCCGGAGGAGAATCACCATTTCGTATTTATTACTTTGGCTAGCTTAAGTGCCCTAGGAACACTCAATGATGCATTAAAGAGCAATTCTCCAACAATTTGACTCTGTTGCCTGGTAAACTACTTTTAAGGACCATCTCAGTCGGCTTTTAAAGACACATGCCATTCTGTTTTCAAAGATTACTTTACTGCTTTGTCAAAAGGATATAGTAACGGACCCTCTCTCTCACCGGATTAGAGGAGCATGGGACATTCTGTGATCAAATTTTAGTCCTGAAAAAGACGCCCACTTTTTCTTTCCCTGCATTTTTCATTCTGAACTCTGGCATAGATCTTTTTCCTGTCTTTTGTATGATGCTAATCTTGTCCTTTAGCATTTCTTACTTGCACAGTCAGATAATAGGATTTTCTTAAAGTCATAACTTGGAGATAGCAGGCACTTATCTTTTTCGGAGACCGGGCAAATTTCCTTCCGCAGCTACACAGCCAGGTCATCGTACCGGAGAACAGCACAGTTGCCATTAAATATAAAATGTTCTCCGAGTACTTTCATCTTGACATACTCCAGGATTTATTCCGTATGAAATGAGATGTGAAATCTACCTTTTGACATTTCATTTGTTTGATTGGCCAAAGTAAAATGAGGACACATTTTAGAGCATTTTCACCTGAAGGACACATTCTTTAAAAGATTAACCAATATCCCAAGGCCACTTACACCCTGTCTACACAAGCAGCCCCAGGGTCCTACTGGCTTTCATTTAGGGGTCCAGTGAGACCCTGTTGCCCACAAGAAAACCCACCACTGCAGTTATGATATTTATCAACTTAGGTATTTTTCTCCAGTGAACCAATTAAGTTCACCAGAATAGAGAAATCAGGCAGAACAGGAAGTTTTCTTACATTTTTTTCTTTGCTCTTGGAACATGTATGGCTTTTCAGAATATATTCAAATACGTATATTCACTAGAGAACGGAATTAATGTGGTTCTGGAGAGATGCCTTGAAGAGAAATTCTTAGTTCTTTCTTGGAAGAAACGGTCTGAATTCTAATATTGCTCATTAATCTGTATGCAGTATATGATGCCCCTGTGATGTTGTTTGTTATCATCTTTGTGTAAATGTGTCTAAGAAAGTGACTTTTTGTCCAACTAAAATATAAATATAAATTCACATATATTGACTGGATTTGCTGGTATGTGGGTCTTTGTGTGAATACTCTCATAGTGATGGTAGTTCTTTCTGTCAATTAAGAAACTAAATAGATTTTAGCTGTTGGACTTATTTGTTTTTGTATTTTAAGAGTTTAGTGTTACACCTAGCACATAGCCGATTTTCAATAAGTATTTCCTAAATAAATTAGTGAATGAATTTTTGGACAATTAAGGCAAAAATGTTTAATTTCATTGCATGAGGATCTGACGAGGTATGAATATGAATGCTTTCAACTATGAACACTGCTGGGGACATGGTTCTAATATAGCTACTCACTCAGGATATGATATTCTATTAACTTATCATGAATGGACTTCAAAATATTCCATAAAGGTTTTCGTTTACTTGAGATATAGTTCTTTACTTCATGGAATAATACATATTAAAATATACATATAATTAAGTTCATTTCCATCAAAATTCGAACTTCCAAAATTAAATATCAAAAATATATTATTAGGAAGTCCAACGTCCCAAGTGGGGTATGTTTACCTCTTTCTTTCCCAGTGGATAGATGACCATGTGAGGAATGTTTAAACATAGGATATTTCCTGTGTATCTACTTAGATTATCAATTATCCTCTGAAAGTTGAAAAAAATCAGCATTACATTTCTATAGTAAATATTAAAGCAGCTACCTAATATAGAGACACAAGCATCCCGAAGGCTGTTTAGTTCAAAGGCAAGACTTTAAATAAATACTGGAATCTGAGGAGGCCAGTTTTTGCCAGGAGCTAAGGGAGTCAGGAATGCTTGTGCCTTTCCTTCTGCCTGGAGCTATTTTGCTGAGGTTTGGAGAAACTCTGACAAGATGTGGCCCCTGGCAGTGCAAAGACAAAGGTTCAAGGTTGACTTCTTCCTTGGTGTGAGCATGAGTGGGCTCCCAGCATATCTGGGGCAGAGCCGGCTCATGAGTAAGACTAGATCAAGAATGGCGTGGCCTGAACTTTCTTCTGTGTATTAAAACAAACACGTGTGAAATTTCTAAGTCCAGCTCAGCATCCGTAAAGTCAGCTGAATGTCAAGTCTGCTTTCAAGTTGCTTTGCCCTTTGTTCTTTCACTGAAATCAGGGAGTGGCAGCCGTCCTGCACTCTTGTTGGCTAGACTACGCTTGTGAAGGGCTTCTGCACCGTTTTTCGTCTGTTGGTAAGTATAGTCAATGCTCTTGTATTCTCCCAATGAACATTATCTACATAAACGCATTAATAAGTCAATCAACCCAGGTTCCCTCCCTTGCAACATGCTGTCAAGTCTCCGAGCTGTTGGGGCTGTTGAAGTCCTGACTGAGTGGGAGTGATATTTGATGGAATCTAACACTGTTTTAATATTCTGTGATGTTCATAAACATACGCATCGAGTGCATGGTAAATTGCCCTTTTCTAAGATACTTGATGGATTTCTAAACTTTAGTGACATTATAATAAGAGAAATTGAATCTGAGTTTGACTTGACATTCTATTGGAAATCTAATTAGCCAAGCCCACACTCTCAAATAATGCAACTTGTTTCTCTGAGTGATTTTGACATTCTTCTTGGCCATTTTCTATATCTCACCTATCAAAATGTGAAAGCCCCAGTGCTCACCGGCTATCTCGGATCTTAATTACTCAGAACTCCATTCTGGGTTTTGCCCCCTTTCTTCATTTCTTGTCCTGTGGGTCCTCTTCTCCTACACTTTTCTTGTGCATGATGCATTTTCATGTGTGTGAATCAGTCTCTTAGATTGTTTTCTGCTACCACACCAGAATACCAGAGCCCAAGTGACTTTTAAAGAAAATATATCAATTCTCAAAATTCTGGAGCCTGGGATGCAAAATCATGGTGCTGGAATTTGGTGAGAGGCCCTTTTGGCAGCACAGCAACATGGTGGAGGATATTAGATGGCTGGGAGAGCAAGTGTGCAAGCTCTGATCTCCTCCTCTTCTTATAAAGCCACTGTTGACAATGTAGGTCCATCCTGGGGACTTCACTGAAAACTAATTCATTCCCAAAGACCTCACCTCTAGCACCTTCAACAGATGAATTTGGGATTATGCTTCTAATTTCAGGGGTTATATTCAATCCAACAGACATATCACAATCTGCTGGTCCTTGAGCCTGGTGTGTGGGGACAAATGCCCACCCAGTGTGTCAGACTCAGGGACAGAGTCTTGCCAGAGCTGGGCCGTCCTCTGTTATGCTGCTCTTTCTTCCCTACTCTGGTTTTCTTCTCTTCCCTTGCTACCCTTAGGCAGTCCCGCCCCATCCAGGAGGAGTTCACACTCCTTAAAGTCACTGAGTAGCTGTGCACACGGAGGAAGAACTAGAGAGATGTGCCCCTACCTTACACACCAGGAATCAAGTGCTCTGGGAGTGACAGCAATCCCTTTCCCGAGGGCTCATGAGAACCTGTCCACTGAAAAGTCCGTTAGGATGCAATGGTCAAACAGCTGTGCTGAGGGGGACAGTGAGCTCACTTTCTAGCTGTCCTCTAAAGATGTGATTTGTATGAATCTAAGCAATGAGCTCTTCCTTGACTGCGCTGGCAAAGCATCTTTTGTCTTGACTGGGAAGTCTGGCTCTTCCCCAAGATCGACTGAACTTCTAGCAAGGCTTCCCCACTGTAGGCTGCAGATCTCCCTTTTCTTAGAGATTTAGTTGAGAAATTTGCCCCTGTCAGCTCTTCTCTGTCCTTTTCCGATGTGAATCTCCCAGCCTCTTGACAGGCAGTTTTTCCCAGGACTGAGAGCCATTCATCTGTAGCATGCGGTTATCAAGGAAGACACCACCCAGCTGGGACCCGCAGCAAAGCCTCACGCAGACACCCCAGTATGTGGACCAGCACCACCCGCTCTGCAGCGCCTGCCATGCGCTGAAGTACTTCTCCCTAGCTCACCCCAGAGCCCAGAGGTCCACTACTTTTTGTTTTGGCAGAACGGAGTTCAATTACCACCCCGCCCAACCTTGTAGCAGAGCCTTTCCTGCTTAACTAGGCTGGGTTCAATTTCTATGTCAGTCTCAGTGGTTAGGGGAGCTTAGCCTTTGAGTCTGCTCAGAAGCCTGGGAATGTGGTCTGTTTATCTCTGTATCCTCAGGGGAGTACACCTAGTGTTTGCTGGACATTTCTTTTAGGAGTTAATCAAACTTGCTAGGCGCAATGGCGCACGCCTGTAATTCCAGGGCCTCAGGAGGTTGAGGCAGGAGGAGCACAGTTTGCGGCCAGCCCTGGAAATTAGCGAGGCCCTGAGCAACTTAGTGAGATCCTGTCTCAAAAGAAAACATGAAAAGGGCTGGAAACGTGGCTCAGTGGTTAAGCACCCCAGGTTCAATCCTGGTACCAGAAAAAGAACTGAATGGAACAAAAAATGCAGGAAACATCTTAATATGAAAATAAACGGAACATTATGTTCTGCACTCTGAGCCTGGGATTTCTCCCTTTCTTCTCCCAATAAATTAGGGACATCATCAATGAGAGAAGCAGAACCTCTGTGTGGACCTGGTGTCTGGAATCAATTTGTACAAGAAGTCGCCTACTCACAAGGGTCAGTTGCTAAATGCTGTCATTGAGCCTGAAAAGGAGTGTGTCGCTGTTCTTTTCCCAAACGATAAGAGCTCTTGACCTCTGTTTTGTTGGAGTTGGAGACAGCTAGAACCCGGGGCTACCTAAGATGTGGGGGCCCCAGCTTTGCTGGTGCTGCAGGGCAGAGGCTGGAGTCCAGCTGGGTCCAGAACCCTCCTTCCTGCCCTTCCCGAGCAGCTCTTCCACTGGGAAGAGAACAAGGCAGCAGAAACGAAGCATCAGGAAGCCGCCTCCGCTGCTGAACCTTGTCAGAGTGCATGGACCTTGTCAGAGTGCATGGACCTTGTCAGAGTGCATGGACCTTGTCAGAGTGCATGAACCTTGTCAGAGTGCATGGGCAGTTGCTGCCATCGCACCGAGCTAAATTGCAGCTTCAAGCTCATTTGCTTTCAAGATACCTTTACAAAAAGCATTTTAATTTTTCAGATCTCTAAGAAATTTTCTTTGATAGCTAGATGGATAAATGTATAAACTCCATTGCAAATTTTCTATTAATTTAAAAAACCTTTAAATGTCAAAATAAAATATGGAAATACATGACCGAAAAGAACCATCTCAGCTGAATGTTCCTTTTAAAAGAAAACTGTCGCCTTCCCAGTCTACCCAGCAATCATCTATGCCTGGGCCCGTTTGAAAACGCAGTCACCACGAGGCACCGGGACCGCAGCCAAGGAGAGAAGCTCTGCGGCTTTCAATTAACTCCAGGATTTTCTCTGTGGAAAGTGTATTGTTTCAGGAGTAGCAATTACCAGCTATTTCCGTGCCCACATTTTTCCGTGTCTCCTGGGATGTAGAAGGAACATTAGGCTTGCAGGACCCTGAGTCACTGTGTCCTAGAGACAAGGGCGGGGCGGGCTGCTGCTGTGCTCCTCCTGCTGCAACCTCAGACATTTAGCTTTGACCCTCGTCTGCCTCTTTCCTAGTCCAAAATACCATCTCAGAAGCACAGCGATGAGGGGACTGGAGCGGTGGCTCTGCGGTTACAGAACTTGCTTGGCCTGCGCGAGTGCATGAGTTCAAACCCCAGCACCACGTACACAGCAGAATCTCAGAGCCATGAAAGACACCTGGAAAACTAAATGAAGTTGATTCTCTCTTTCTCTGTTTCTCGCTCACTCTCCCTCTCTCTTTAAAAAATAAAAATAAATGTAAAATAAAAGCACAGCAATGAACGGTTCCTTCCCTGTTGCTGGAGGTGGAGCTAAAAAGAAGCCTGAGTGCCCTTCAGAGAAGGTGACCGACCGTGCAGGGGCCCCTTCTGCCAGACACGGTGCCCAGGAGGCTTCTCGGACACCTTCCTGCTGTCCACCTGAACTCTCTGTATGATGCTGTTCTTCATGATTAAGTAAGGCTCTTTCCAGCTGCGTCTGCATCTTCTCTCATTCATAGTGTCACCAGAAACTTCCAACTTGCTGCTTAGCCAAGGCCACCACGTTCAGCCCCATAGTCCACTTTCTTTTTTTTTTTTTTAGAAAGAGGGACAGTGAGAGAGACAGAGAAAGAGAGAAACAATTTTATTTTAGTTTTTCACATGGCTTTAGTTGCTCCAACACTTAGTTGTGTACGTGGTGCTGGGGTCTGAACCCGGGTCCTCGTGCTTGCCAGGCAAGCGCTGAAACCGCTGAGCCACCGCTCCAGCCCCATAGTCCACTTTCTGATCCATTCTGCTTTCCAGAATTAATTCTCCCTCACGCTTTCCCTGCATTGTGCTTCTGATCATTATTCCAGTCTTCTTGAGAGGCTCTTTGAGAGTTGATATATTATTGACAACTAATTTTTAGGAAAAGCAGCCAATGGTGTGACTTGGAAGGATAAACAGAACTCTAACTTTATGGACACACGAAGCATAATTACCCTAAAATCTCTTGGATTTCAACTGCTTATTAAATATCATGTGTTCAAACCCAGCACTTGAAGAAGCCCCATTACCATGGTGTCTTTTTTTTTTTTTAAGAAAGAGAGGGACAGTGAGAGAGACAGAGGAAGAGAGAAACAACTTTATTTAGTTTTTCACATGGCCTTAGTTGCTCCAACACTCAATTGTGTACGTGGTGCTGGGGTTTGAACCCCGGTCCTCGTGCTTGCCAGGCAAGCGCTAAAACCGCTGAGCCACTGCTCCAGCCCCTACCATGGTGTCTTAAAGAAAAAACTTGGAGGATTCAAAGGAGAAGGTTTCAGTGTTTTATTAATCTCTTAATCCTTGGCAGCAGCAGCCCAGGGAAAAATGAGGACACACTGAGCCTCCAGGCAGGGGGATATGGATGTAGGATGGTTTGCATTAACAGGCAGATGAACTTCTCCAGATGTGTTCTGAGAACATGCCTTCACTCAACCAAGGTGGTTCTTCTCTGAGCCCCCTAGAGACTGGACCCAGGGGAAGTGGCCAGTTCCCCTCCGCCTTACCCACCACAGCGCATTCTTTGAAGTTCCTCTCAGCTCACCCCAGGAACAGGGAGCCTTCTCAGCACTGCCCCCTGTTAAACCGTAACACCATGATTATTAATCTAGTTTCAATTCCTCGTGTACTTTTCAATTTTATATGCATCTGTATAATCTTTCTCAACACACATTGCTTTGATCATTTCAACTCTAATTTAGAGCCGTCTTTGAAAATGGTGGTAGTTAGGTAAAATTTGGGCAACCTCTTAGAAGCATTGTGCAACACATTACCCTTGAACTACATATTGCTGACATTTATGAGATGGGGGTTGCGATCCATTAGCAAACTTCACAATGCAGAAATTTTTATTTGTACTATAAATACATTTTAAGTTTTAAAATTCATAATACCATCACTTGCTAAAATTTAAATTGATGACATTTGGGGCATTATTTCTTCTTAGTGAATTTTATTATAATTTTGATACAAAGTAATTAATATCACATGGAAATCATCAATTTGATGTGTGCAGTTTAGCCTTTAAGTCTATTGAGAGTTGTGCAACCATTACCTCTACAAAGTAAAGAATATTTCCTTCACCTTGAAGAGAAACGCCACTTCTACTGTCAGTCTCTTCCACCACGTACCCAGGCGGAGGTGGCCACTGATCTACTCCCCATCTGTGTCCATTTGCTAACTCTGAACACTTCCAGTGGATGGAACCACGTGGTGTGTGGTGGGTGAGACTGACACCTTTTACTAGCACACTGCTCTCAGGTTTCCTTCGCGGGGTAGTGTGTGCCAGGGTCCGTTCCTTCTTGTCCAGCGACATTCTGATATATGGTGAACTGCACTTTATTTTCCAGTTATCAAGCGCAGACGTTTGGGTTGGCTCCGCTTTTTGGCGTTATGAATAATGCTGCTGTGGGCAGGAGTGCACGAGCTTGTGCGATCGTCTTCCATCTTTCCTGACTGCACACTCGGGGGCGGTTCAGGGTCATATCATAACTCTGCCATTATCGCCAGACTGCTTTCCAAACAGCCTGCACCATCGGGCAACCAATGTAAACTCCAGTTTCTCTTCATTTTTGCCAACATTTCTTACAGAAGTTCTTTCTAAAATTGTGGTTATTTTAACAACTGTGAAGTGGCACTTCCTGTTGATTTTGATTTACCTAATCTCACGGCTAAAGATATTGAACATCTTGTGGTTATTGTTATCTGCATAGCTTTGCGGTATTCTTTTAACAAACGGATTGTGTAATTCTATCACAAGCTAGCTTTGATTTTCTCTTTAAAAGCTGAGTTCACCACCGGCAGGCAGGTGTCTCTTCTTTCAATGAAGACTCATTGTCAGGAAGTACAATTTCTGCTACACTGCTGTTGGGGCACAGAGCAACACTGCTGTCCCGAGACTCCATCGCTTCATTTAAATATTCACCTTGTTCTGATGTGGAAAGAACAGGTGTCAAGAATATAACCAAGCCAGTGCACTTCCACCTGCATTCAGATCTTCAGCTTCCTACTAAGTAACTGCATAACTGGGCCATTATGCTGAGCGAAATTACCAAACCCACAGATTCAAAAGTCAAATGTTTTCCCCGATTTGTGCAGGCTAGAGCAAAACTCAGGCTTGGGTGAAAGGTCAAGCTCATGCTCTAGACCCACCAAAGTGGAAGCAACACATAATCTAGGGGAACCATAGATATGTGGGGTGGGGGAAAGAGGTGGGAAGGAAAGGAGAGGGAGGGATGATAGGGAGGAATATGGGGGGAAAACAGCTCACTCTTTACTCCCCCTAGAAACCAAATAATACCAATGCAATCATTTAATTTTGGAAAATGCACAATCAATCATATATAGTATATATACATTGTATGTGCATATATATGTGTGTGTGTGTGTGTTTATTTATATCTGTTATGAGGGTAATATAGAAGTCAAGAGATTGGGAGGTGGGTGACATGGGGGTGAGTCTGGATTTGGATTAGGGGCATAGTATATTGTTACTACATAGGCATTTTTGATTATACAACAACACAACTCCTCAATAAAATAAAAAAAAGAAAATGAATACAAACCATCAAAAAATCTCTTTAAATGCCAATTATTTCATTGCAAAAAAGGCAGCATAACTATGAGTCTTCTAAAGTTGATGGGTTTGTGAATGGTCAAATATTAAGTAAACTAAAAGCTGCCAAGGTTTCTGGCACTTTTTGCCACTGAGCAGGCCCTATTGGTAATGATAATGATGCTTATTATTCTGTTGGTCCTGTGAAATCAAAAGCTGAGGACTGGATTTATGCTACTCAAATGTAAGATGAATAAAGGAGTCTCTTAATTCTCAACTGTCACACTCAAAATAAAGAAGACAAAATGTCCTAACAACAGAGTATTCCCCATGGCCTTCTCTGAAAGACAAGAGCAACGAGAAACTCAGTGTGGAAGACTCACGGCCGAAGGCCTGCAGAGAGTGACTCCGGATCTCCAGAGAAGTAGAGATAAGAACTGGGAACATTCGTCTGAGTCGATGCTGTAACAGAGAGAATAGGCAGGGTTGAACACGCCTCAGCATGGAAATGCGCTTCAATGAGAGATGCCACCAGGTGTCAGGACACATTTAGTGGACACTGCCCTTGCACACGGGAACCTGTGTTCCTTAGGTGTGGTAGCACAAGGTAAAAGATTTTTATGTGGATTAAATGCAGCATAATTTTCTTCTATTTTATCTTTTTCTTCTAATTCTTAACCTAAAACAAGTCCTCCAACGGGAGAAGTGTGTGCTCAGATTTGACCTCCCACAGCTCACGCTGGGGCTGTGTGCAGACAACAGGTAGATGCTTCAGGGGAAAGTGCACCAGAGGGAACCGGCCCCCCACAGTTGATACCCTGCCCAACCCGAGGGCACTCACATGTTCAGGAAAATACTAGACGTGCATCTCCCACTTCCTTCTCTCAAAGAGAAAAGCATGTGATGATACTTGAGCACATTTCAGGGCTTCGGAGAGAAACACGTGCCTTCACTGGAAGCTGCAGTGCTGGAGCAGTGTTGAACTAAAAGGACATGGGGATTCTGATGTGGGGACAACCTTTCAGAGAAGCAGCAGGATGCATCACAAGGCCTGGAGACCTCACAGAGAGATGGAGAGGGCTCCTCTCTGATCCTTCCGGAAAGGACACAGAATGCAGGGGACTCCGGAGAAAGCCCCACTGGGAAGTGCCAGGCTTAAATATGAATAATAACCCCCTTTGAGGGAACACACCTCCAGCCATGACACAGCCGCTTAT
This sequence comes from Aplodontia rufa, assembly GCA_004027875.1. NCBI lineage: Eukaryota > Metazoa > Chordata > Mammalia > Rodentia > Aplodontiidae > Aplodontia > Aplodontia rufa. The sequence goes on from PVKS010005968.1 coordinate 71,394, forward strand.
TTACTTTATTGCATAAGTGTGTGTGTGCTCATGCGCGCACACCACCATCCTGGGTGAGCAGCTCCAGGCACCAGGCCTGCTGCACTTCTGCCTGCAAAGTGATGCACATGCATGACAGGTTTCTGAGCCATTGTTTTAGAATATGGGAGTAGGCAGGACATTCAGCTGAGTAAAGCAGGAGGTGGAGACAGAAAAATCAGAAAGACTGGGAGCTTGAGACCAGCCTGGGCAGCACAGTCAGACCTCAACTCAAACAAAGAAGGGTGGAAAGAAACAAGGAAGAAAGTGAGGGAGGGAAGGATGGAGGGAGGGAGGGAGGAGAGAGACAGAGAGGGAGGTAGGAAAGAGGAGAGATAAAGGGAAGAAGAGAAGAAGGAAGGAAGGAAAGAGAGAGGGAGAGGGAGGAAGGGAGGCAAAGAAAGGAAGAGAGAGAAGGGGAGAGAGACAAGAAGGAAAGGGGAAAGAAGGGGAAGAAGGAAGGAAGGAATGAAGGAAGGAGGAAGGGAGGAAGGAAGCAGAGAGACAGAGAGGTAGAAAGGAAAGAAGGAGAGAGAAGGGGCAGAAGAGAAGAAGGTAGGAAGAAAAGAGAGAGGGAGAGGAAGGAAGGGAGGAGCAGGAAGGAAGGGAGAAGGGGAGGAAGGAAGGAAGGAGGAAGGGAAAAAGGAAGGAAGGAGAAAGGGAGGAAGGAAGGAGAGAGACAGAGAGGGAGGAAGGAAAGAAGGAGAGAGAAGGGCAGAAGAGAAGAAGGAAGGGAGGGAGGAAGGGACCCGGCACAGTTTGGAGTGTTGTTCACAAACCATGGGGAGACCTGGCCCCGTTGCTACCCTGTTCCAGCCATCTCAGAGTCACTGCTTGTGGTTGTGTCCCAACTCTCCTGTGCACTGGGCCCTGGTCTCACTGTATGACTTTCTTACAATCACCCCTTGAGGAGAGTCTATGGCCCTGCACTCAAGCAATCTTATTAATTCAAGAACCTGAAAACTCCCATACCAGCAGCCAAAAGCAAGTATTTTGGTTTAGGGCATTTTCTTTAGATGATTCTTCCTACATCATAATCTTTCAAAATCAGCTCAAACTAATGTCAGTGCTGTCTTCCGTGGGCTCCCCTCTCCCCCAACACATGACAAGACAATAGAAGAAGCAATTAAAGTGTCACATGTGATGCTGCTGTCATAGACCCCAAGTCCCCTCCTGGATGCCCGGAAGAGTGGCCACTCCTCAAAGATGTCTTTATACTTCCCTGAGCTACAGTGATTTAGGGACTGCACGCTATGCCCTTAACTGAATTTTGAGCCACTTTGCTAGAGAAACTACAATAGCTACTGCAGAATTTTAAACACATATTAATTGTAGGATTTTGGTGGGGATTTTTGCTTATTTGTTTATTTTATTTTATAGGCTAGGTCCTTAGTCACTATGAAAGAGAAATAAATAGAGAAATTGTATTTGGTTTCTCTTAAAATGTTGTTACTTGGATGCATTACCATCCATTTGGTAGACTTCATATTCAAATTAGAATTCATTTGAATAAAATCTCCAATGAAATTCAACTAGTGTTCCATTGAAATCTCAGTATTATTAATTAAATAACTAAAATCCTCTTTAAGGGAGCAGGCAAGCCATGAACGCATGACCGTGTCAGCATCAGTCAGAAGAAGATTCGGACGAGAGAGGAACACGTCTGAACCTTCAGTCTCTGGTGACTCATCAATGACAGAGACACAGTATTAAAGAGGAAGAGGCAGTGGGACGTCCAGTGGTCCCCTCTAGGGGTTTCTGAGCCTTCTTCCATATCTCAGTGTGCCTGATTTCCCCACTGCGACACAGGGGAGCAGATAAGATTTTGCCACGTCTGTTTTGCTCATATTAAAACAGAGCCATAGAAGACAAACAGAGGAAGAGGAAAGGTGAAAAGAGGTGCCCGGGGCTCCCTGCACAACCAATGACCAACACAAAGAAACAAAATCCAGCTGTTCTACCATAGTTTAAGGAAGGATGCAGGGGGATGGGGCAGAGAGGCTGTGGAGTGCAGACACAGAGCAGGTTGCTAATAAGAAGCCTGCCATGAGGTATCTACCTCAAGGTCAACCCTGAGCTGCAAGGGTTCACACCTCAGACACCTAACGCATTTACTGCTGCAGGACCAAAGACCTTGGCAGACTCTGAACTCAGTGCTTAGAGCTTCTTGATCATTGCTGCTGCATTGTCCCCAGGGAAATAGCCCAGCTCTTGATGTGCTGTCTCTCACTCAGGTTCCTGCTGCACGGAGTTGTCCTGTGACCCATGCACAAGGGGTAATGTGAGGCAGCCAAGAAGCTTACCCCAGTAGATCATGACCCAGTCCTGTGAACAGAAGGGGTGGCCCTTCCAAGCCTTCCACAGCCCTGCAAGACACCTAGCTAGCTCACATTGAGCATATCATCCACAGAGGCTTCTGGAAAACACCTGAGTGGCCAGCCCACCCTCCTGCTGCCAACCCGGACAGGCTGGACTGGCAGAGACCACTGGGAATTAGAGAGGCAGTCCCACCTATCCTCCTACAGCCCCAAGAAGCAGCCTGGGCAACCTGTTCTCAGAATTTCAACCAGCTGAGTCCCCGAGAAGCAAACTATTTCAGTCTTTTGCCACTGACAGGTGCTCTAATTTGTCCCATTGATGTGGCCCCATGCACCTGCTACCAGGCATGCTGTACCATGTGCACCTGGACACACCACAGTGGTCCAACAGAAACAGACAGATCCTTCATCTATGCTGCTACATCTTCCAGGCCTTAGCTCTGTGAACACCTGAGCAACCCACATCTTCCAGGTCTTAGCTCTGTGAACACCTGAGCAACCCACATCTCCACTTCCACAAGTTGTGGAAACTGCCAGACGCCAACATCCACAGTTAGGCTCAACATGGCCAAGGCCACCAGCAAACCTGCCCCGCCAAGAAAGCCACATTCCAACTGGTGACAAAGTAGCACAAATCCCACCGCCTAGCTCTAAACAACTCACCTGGAACTCAAGCCAACATCACATGTTCAACCAATACACTAGGACACGTTGCCAGGAGAAAGTCTTTTACATGAAAGTCACCTTACAAAAGTGGCAGATGCCACTGACCCTCCAGTGCACATGGATCAGCATAAGGGCTCAAGAAGCACAAGAAAACAAGGCTACATGATGCCTCTGAAGCAATGCAACTATGCAGCAAGGGATCCCATGGAAAAGGAGACCGATGACGGGCTTGACAGTCACAATCGTGAGCATGAGGAAGTACTAACGATGCATGAGGCAATCTGAACAGACAGCACAGTTGGAAAGGAAATGCATTACAAAACTGGAAATTTGGCTGACAGAGAGGGGATGGGGGAGAGATGAAGGGAGACAGAGAGAGAATAGAAAAAAAAAAAAAAACAAATGGGAATCATGGAGCTGAAGAACTGAATAAATGAACTGAAAAATAAAGTTGAGAGCCTCAATATCAGACTGCGTGGAGAAGGAAAATTCCCTGAGCTGAACACATTTCATTTGTTTTGTTTTGCTAGGGATCAAATCCAGGGTCTTATGCCAGCCAGGCATCTCCGCTCAGCCATACTCAGCCCCCACTGATGTGTTCCTCTTAAAGTGAGTGTGTTGGTGATCACTTATGTCTCTCAGCTCCAAATGCTGCTTTCAACAGATCCTTTGTGATCAGCACAATTTCTCTATGAATTTCTCCTTTCAAGTGAGTGCGGTGCCAGTCATGGATGTTGGAGAGACAGTGCAGGAGAAAGGGGCTCCCCCTGTTTTCTACATGGGATGGAGGTTCTGCTTTGGCTGCAGAGGAGAGCATCATGGGGAGTGGCCCAACTTTGGCCCCAGAGTGCAATTCTGTGCATCCTTGCAGCCTCCTCTCTGAAAGAAAAAGAAAGTTCTCACTCAGCGGCCTGGGGCTCCAAGGCCATCACAGGGCAGCTGCTCTCTCTGCAAGTCTCCTATGTCCTGCATACTCTGAGGGTCTCCTGCCCCACCAGGGCCTGGATGCCACAGTGGCCCAGCCCACAGATTAGCCTGTCGCCAACTGGGCTTCGTGTGTCCTTGCTCAGGATCTGTAGGTCACTCCAGCATGGCCACACCATCCCACCTGCCTGACTCTGAGTTTCCTCTGTTGCTTCAGCCACCACTCAGTCCTATCATGAAGATTTCTGCTCTCTTCCTTTGGGTGTTCCGTCTCAATTTCTTGGTTGCACTCTGGCCTCGCCACCATCCCAATCAATCCGGGTGCCAAGCTGGAGTGCTAACCGTGCCACTCCAGTGACCCCTTATCAGCCACCCTCCACATCTGTCTAAATCTGACCTGAATCTGTAAAAGTCTTCATCTCTTTCACTCCTAGCACAAGGACCCCACACAGTGAGAACCCATGGAACAGAATCCCTACAAACTTAGGGTCTGCGGTCTTCGGTGATGCATAAAGCAAATTGCTCTTCTTCTGTGAGTTCCTGGCCAGCTCACTTCTCTTTCCCCTACAGTGCCTTCTACCTTAGACAGAACAGAGGCCACAGAGAGAGGCTGCAAGCTGGTGCTGCAGTGTTTTCCCCTCTGTCATCCCTAAAATCATGTCCCTCTTCAGATGCCACAGAGGTTCACTCTTCTCCTTCCAGGGCGCGATGCAATTTCTTCCAGTGACAAGCTAATCTCACGTGTTTAACAGAAGCCCTTCATAATTCCTTCGGGAACTTTTCAAACCTTTCCATGCTGCCGAGGCTTCTGCTCAGCTCTGCAGCCTTCTCGGTTTGACTCTTCCCGCATGCGTTCCTCGTTCCCCGCAGTAAGCAAGCACAGCGTTCGCTCTTCCTCTCCTGCCAGGCAACTGAAGCCTCGTGCATTCTCCACTCTCTCCAGTTAGTGTCCTTTCCCCGGCCTCTTTAGTCAAGCTCTATAATGAAAAATCAGTGCTTACTTATTTTATTTCCTTTTAATAAATACCTTGTAGCCTAGAGCCTGCTCTTTCTATTCCACTGAAATTGTTACACACAGATCACGAGTGGTCACAGAGCTGAACTGAGGAAAGCTTGGTCTGGTTTTCTATACAATCCATTCTGGTTGTAGCATTTGTACTTTATACTTTATACTTTTTTAAATGCTTTCTCTGTCTTCACTGAACCCACATTATGTGGCATTTCTTTCTCTTCCTCCATCTGTAGACTAACGAGGCAGCATTTTCTGGATTCTCTCCTTGACCCTCTAAGAGGATGCCTGCCACATTTTAGCAAGCAAGCGCATGAATGGTCTTCTAAGTCGCTGGAATCCCTCACTTTACAAGTCTCATTATTAGGCAGAGAGTGACTTTCTACAACCTGAAACCTTAAGAAACTTGCTTCCCAAGTACCTTTTGAACGCAGTATGTGCACATGAAATGTACCAACCTTTGATTCAGGAACTAGTGAAACAAAGAAGATGGAGTGGCGAATCGGTTCCTGCAGGGCTGGCGTGGTAACGGGAAGCTCCGTAGAAGGAGTGTTGGCAGGGTGAAAATGGTATCACCCAGTTTCCACACTGAGTACGGTTGGGAGAAGCCATCAAGTTCAGTCTTAGGGGCTCGTGTTAGCAGGGTTCTTAAGAGTGGCCAAGAAAGCAGTAAAGCAGTGCTCTTATTGTATATCTGAAACAGTCAAAGAAACAAAAATAACTACACAAGTTCAGGGAGTGATAATGCTAAGAAAATATCAACACAGCAATGGAATAGGATATGGCAAATAAAATGTGGGAACGTTTTAGCTAAAATGGTCAGTGTCCAAGAGGAGGAATCACCTGGGGTCACAAGGGTGAAGCTAAGACCGTGAGGATTTCCTGGGAAGAGCCTGGCAAGCAGGAGAAAAGCCCCATGCTAAAGCCCTGTTGCAGGGACAGGCATGAAAACCATGCTTCAACAAAAGGGACTGGACCAGAGGTCAGAGGGTGGACAGGGGCCAGGACAGGGAAGAATTCGGAGGTAATCTTATGTATGATACAAGCATTTGGAGTGTTTTCATCAGGGAAGAAATATAATCTGATTAGATTTTGAAAATATTACTCTCTATCTTGAAGGAAGAAGAGATTCTCAGAAAATCTTGTAGCAAGGAGAGCAGCAGCTAAGCTGCAAGCTTGGGGTGCTTGAGAAAGCTATGGTATCTCAGTAAGATGGCTTGGGTCAGGATACAGGGTCCGGAAGAACTGATAACACTCGGGGATTGACAGCAGATGAGGTATGGCTTCTAGGCTTTTGGACCTTAGCAGTTAGATGAAGTGTTAGCACCATTTCTTGAGTGGAAAGATGGAGGGGATGTGACACAGATGAAGGTACAATGAAGAATGCCCTTGTTCCTTAAGATGTGAGAAAGAGCCCCAGCGTGTTGAATTCAGGATGCAATGGAGATAAACCTGGAATGTAAATGTGACCGTCACCCAGGTACAGCAGGCATATATAGAATGGAAATATGACAAGAGCCTTTGTCCTTAGGAGGCCAGGAAAAAGATGGCTCAATAAAGGAGACAAAGAAGGGAGGAAAAAGGAGAAGGAAAGGTAGGACAGTATTAAAGAAAGAGGGACTCACTGCAGTGTGCAGACTACAGGGGCCTTGGCTTGAGGGTATTTTTGGAGCAGGAGAGCTCAAAGCATGAAGGCTGAGCAAGAGAAGCAAGGAAGAGGAGGCTCAGAGTGATAAGGAAGCCCAGGTGCAGAGTCAAAACAGATTAGAAAATGTGTGTGTGAGTGTGTGTGTGTGTGTGTGTGCATACGTTCACTAAAAATGATCTCTTGAAGGGGAAAACAATGATGCAAACAGAGAAGGGAAACTATAAGAATAAAGCCCTAGGGAAGGCAAAAGAGGGAATCCGGAGCATAAACAGCATCATTTGAAATGCCTATGAGTTGCTCATCCACTTTAACAAGAGGGAAGGCAGAGCAGCTCGGGACCAGGTGGACACGGGGCTACTTTCCATGTGGCTTCTGTTTTCTAAGTGAAATGAGGGGAGATGTCAGGAGTGAATAGTGAGGGGGAAGCAGGAATTTTGGATGGATGAGAAAGGAGAGAAAGATGTACAGTAGACCTGCCAGAGAGCAGGAGCATAATTGAACCATGGAAAATTCTAGGACTGCCAGTGGTGAGGGGCCCACTTGGGAAATGTGTTGATAGATTTAAAGAGGGACCTGGTGACACTCCTGTGGGATGTCCCCCTCTGCCACAGTGGGGAATATGCTTCATTTTATCCTTATTTCTTGCAGACTTCTAGGGCTGTACCCGGAGTGGAAAGCACTTCATTAAATGGAAGCCCATCTCACCGTAGAGTGATGGAAGGAAGCCACCTCCTGCTCAAGCTGTCATCATCTCCAAATTCAGCATATTCTTCCTGTTTCCAGAATACTTCCCAGGTTGTCAATGTAAATTGTGAAATTGCACTTTATTTGACAAACTCTACGTTTTAATAAATTGAAAAAGTGGCAATTCCACTTTGAGATATGGAGTCATACAGGACAATAGCACAGACTTGCTTTGAAACTAAACACTCAGATTGGAATTTTAATTTCGGGTGAGCTGAGATGTATTAACCAAAGTATATCTGTCCTACTTTTTTAATCAGTGAAATAAAATGCTAAAAACTGTTTCATCTGCAAACTGCAATGGGAGTAGTTGTTGAGCTAGGAGAACTACACCTGCAGAACTCAACGCAGACACAAGAGGATCAGAGCAGTGATCACCAGGTGAACTACACCTATAATCTCCCTGGTGAAACAAGAGAATCTGAGTAGATATCACAAATCCAGACGTCACAACAGGATTGCTGTATCTGCATTGCCATCAAAATACGGAAATTGGACCAAGCTTTATAAAATACTGTCTGCATTTATTCAGGTACTGGTAGCAAAAAGCCAACCCTGAGCAAGAGAGGAAATAAGGAAGCCCCACCGTTGCTTGAATTTTTGAATTTACAGTAGGAAAAATGGAGAAATTCGCCTCTGTGTTTGTTACAATCTGAACATTTCCGGCTCTTGCTGGCTTCACATCTAAACACTTCACTTCATTCTGTCCTAATCTCTTCATGCTCCTAATTCGTTCTCCTAATACTAGCCATCACAGTTGGGGTTTAGCAGTCCTCTCAGCAATCACTATCATCTATTAGCACTTCCTTCTCTTGATTCAATTGTTCTTCATCATTTTGAGATTAGCTATATAAAATAACCACCTGTCTTTTGCAACCTCATACCTTGCTCCTTTCCCACTTGCAATCACATTAATTTGAATTGCCCTTGGGTTAGAGTTTGAATTTTAAAGCTACACAGAATGAGGGCCATTTTTATTGTGACATTTTGTGTACTTGATTTTGTGTGTGGCTTACATACGCTAGTGTTGAAGTTTGATTTTCGTAATTCAGAAAAGCTGCATATTTTTTTACTATGGAATATGTTGGTCTGTATCTATTCAAGAATGTAGAGTGTATTTTGTGTGTTCATTGGTTTAAAAAATAAAACTAAATCCTGATAGAATTAGTTATTATTGGAAGGACAAAGAAAGAATAACAGATAAGCAACAACTTTTAGCTTGCAAATCTGTACTTCAATAAACACTGGTGCTGGACTCCCGAAAATAATTTTTCTTTCTGAGCTGTTGAAAGGTAGTAAATGTACATACACACGCAGCCTGGGATAGTTAGAGAATATGTACCAAAAAATGCAATGTGGGACTTGATTTACCATTCCTGTGAAGTCATAACAAATTATAACCATCATGCAGAACGATTAGACCAAGCAGCATGCATCCTGTCACTTTATTTATGAAGTCACGCATAAAATAATTTGTCATCTGACATTACTTCTCCCAAGATTATATGGATGCTTTATCAGCAAAGCATATGAACGAATAAAGGACTCTTGGAATGCTACTTTCATGATTAAAAGAGATTACAGAAGAACACTTTGAAAATATTCAGCATTAAGTCAGCTTTAATCATTTAAAAATGAGAATTATCTTTAATAGGTTTGTATAGTAGGGTTTGACCATAGGACGCTTTCAAATCATAAATTTGCAATGATGAAGAAACTAGCTATAGGGCTGAAGCAGTAGCTCAGCAGTTATACATTTGCCTGGCATGCATGAGGGTGTGAGTTTGAACCCCGGCACTACATATGCAACAAAGTGTTGGAGCAACAAAAGCCATATGAAAAACTAAATAAATTTAATTCTTTCTTAATTGCTGTCCTTCTCTCTCTTTAAGAAAAAAGACTAGTTTTGAATATTTTTCTAAATAAACCCTGTTGGTTAAAATTTATTCCTACATATGGGGGTGAATTCTAGTGAGGGTCACTCCAATAGGTTTGTTGTTAAAATTGACAGCCAATCAGAATTCATTAATCAGAGCAATGTTTCATAGAAGACCACAGCTTCAGGTACACATGGTTATATAGTGATGTTTAAACCCTCACTGCTTTAAAATAGGAACTTCAGCTCTTGGAGTGATGGAGGCACAACACTTCGCTTTTCCTCCTGCTAAAACACTGAACATGAGACACACATAAAGCTTCTAAACAATGGAAAGATGAAAGTAGACTTTCCTGGAATCTCAGTGTTCATGCACAGAGATGAGTTCCCTTGGTTCCTCCTGCCCCATATATATCCCAGACATGGAGATGAAGAAGTCAGAAACTCAGAGACACCTACGGACCTTGGCAAAAAGAAATTCCAAAAGAAGTCTTCTCTATCTATAGCCAAATAAATTGCAGATGAACAAGGTAGAAAGTTAAAAAAAAATAACTCTCCACTTCAGACAGAAAAAATGCAGCCTACCGCCCACCTGTACCAATAAAGGTCAGCAGGGAAATGTCAAGGCTGTGATCAGGCATGGAAGAGCTGATGTCATCATGGACCCTGCAAACAGGAAGAGAATAATAAGGGAATATGGTAGAGAAATCTACAGAAATGAACTTGCCATCTTGGATGAAATGGACCAAGTACCCGCAAAACACAAATCATCACAGTCTACTCCAATATTAAATAATTTCAATATCCCTATAACTACTAAGGTGATTGAATTTGCTCTTTTAAATTTCCCCAAAATAATTTCCAAGTCCAGATGATTTTATTGAAGAATTATACCAAACATTTT
>PVKS010005969.1:0-81434 GCA_004027875.1 Aplodontia rufa
AGACTTCCCTGGATTTGAGTTCATCTGGATCTTATTGTAGTTCTCATGTTGCTAAATATATTCATTCTTTTTAGCCTTATTATTTTTAAATAAATATTTAAAATATAATTCAATGAATATTTATTGCTAAAAAAACTCAAAGTGCTTAAAATGTAAAGAAAAAATAGTACTTAAATATATATTTCTATATAGAATCTTTTTGGTAATTTTAAGGCATTTTAAAAAAATAATAGACTTTCTTAGAGCAGTTTTAGGCATACAGAAAAATTGAACAGAAACAACTAGGTTCACACATGCACACGCGCAAACTCTCCGCCAACACATACATTACCACTGTTGCCACCAACAACAACACAACCTGGGTGCTTGGTGTGGCCCAGTTTCCCCTATTAGCAGTATTTATAGTGCTGTGGTATATTTGTTAAAATTGATGAACTGTGATTGATAACATTATTAACTGAAGTCCATTTATATTAAGGTTCATTATTTCTGTTTTATATTTCTCTTGCTTTGGCCAACCGTATATTCTCATGTATCTGCTGTCATATCATATCACACAGGCTAGTTTCACTGCCCACTGTTCATCCGTCCCTCCCACCCTCTCTTCAGCCACTGGCAACCACCTTCTTTTTGTATCCACAGTTTTGCCTTTTCTGGAATCATACATAATGTAGTCATTTAGTTGTAATCATACATTATGTGGTCTTTTCTGCCTGGCTTTTTTTTTTTTTTAATTCTGAATATTTTTTTTGTGACTTGAAAGTTCATTTCCTTTTATTGCTGAATTGTATTACATGGATGCATCACAGTTTATCCATTTACCTATTGAAGAGTATTTTGAATGCTTCTAATTTTTAATAATTATGAGTAAAGCTAGTATAAACATTTTGGTGTAGGTTTTTGTGTAGGAATAGTTTTCATCTCACTTGGGGAAGCACCTTTTTAAATAAGATTTCTGGGTCATATGGTAAGACCACCTTCAGTTTTGTAAGAAACTGCAAATTGTCTTCCAAAGTGACTGTCTTTGTCAATTCAGACTGCTATACCAAAATACCATAAATTGGGTCACTTTTGGAGGCTGTAATGTCCAAGGTGTAGATGCCAGCAGATTCTATTCCTGATGAATTCCCTTTTCTTGGCTTGTAGACAGTCACTTCTTTACTTTATAGTTTTCTTTTCTCACTATACACTCACATCACTGGGGGGAAAAAAGCTCTGGTAACTGACTCTTCCTCTTGTCACAAGAACCATGGAGGCTCGACCCTCATGATCTAAGCCTAATTATCTCCCGAACACCTCACATCCTAATGCCATCACATTGGAGGTTAAGACTTCAACCTGTGAATTTAGGGGCAGAGGGAAAGACTCAAACATTCCATAATAGTGGTTGCATCAGTTTGCATTCCCACTGGCAGTGAAAAAGACTGGGTCTATTATTCTGCTCCCCAGCATTTGGTGTTATCATGATTTTAGATTTTATCCATTCTAATAGATATGTAGTAGTATCCTGTTTTAATGTGTAATTCATTAAGTCACAGTGTTGAGCATCATTTCATATGCTTATTTGCCATCTGTATATTTTTTTGAGAAGTGTCTGTTCAGATATCTGCTCATCTTGTAATTGGGTTGTTTTTCAATTATTGAGTTTTAAGATTTCTTTTTGTATTTTGGATACAAGTCCTTTATCAGATATCAGTTTTGAAATTATATTTGTGGATTTTCATTTTATTCTAAGTGTCCTTCATAGAGCAAAGGGCTTTAATTTTAATGATGTCTAACTTCTTATTTTTTCTTTTGTGGATTGTATCTAAAAACTCATTGCTAAGGGACTGGAGATGTTGTACCTAAACATTCCTTGTCAAGGGGCTGGGAGTGTAGCTCCATGATAGAGTGCTTGCCTAGCATGCACAAGGCACTGGATTCAGTTCCTGGTGCCAAAAACCAAAACCAAAACAAATTAATTGCCAAATCCAAGATCATCTAGGTTTTCTCCAGTATTACCTTCAAGAAATGTTATGGTTTTGGTTTTGTGCTTCACATTTAGATCTGTGATCCATGTTAAGTTTTGTGAAAGATATAAAGTCAGTGTCTAGATTTCTTTTTCATTTTTTTTTACATGCATGCAGACATCCAACAAATGGTTTTTCACCATTTGTTAAAAATATTCCTTCACTGTATTGTCTTTGTTCCTTTGTCAGAGAACAGGTGACGCTATTTCTGGGCTCTTCTGTTACATTGATTTGTTTGGTCTGTATGCCAGTACCGCACTGTCTTGATTATTGTTACTTTATAGTATGGTCACCCCTTGATTTCTCAAGGACACAGAAATACCAAAATTCCCAAATCCACAGATGTCAAAGCCTCTTATATAAAAATGGTATCATGTAAACTAAATACAACCTCCTGTATACTTTAAACTATCTCTAGACTATCTATAATATCTAATATTATATAAAATTTATGTGAATGGTTGTTATGCTATATTGTTTAGGCAGTAATGATAAAAAAAGTCTATACATGTTCAGAATAGAAATGTTTCTATTGTTTTTTGGAAAATTTTCTATCAAAGATTGGTTGAATTTGCAGATGGAGGATCAACTGTAAACCTTCAAGTCAGGTGGCCCCAGTACTAAGTACTCTTACTTTGTTATATTTTTCCAATATTGTGTTAACTCTTTGGAGCATTTAGCCTAAACATGTAAAGTTTAAAATCAATTTGTTGATATATACAAAGTAACTTGCCAGGATTATAGTGAATATATACATAAAGTTGGGGAAAATGACATCTTGACAATAAAGGTTTCCTATCCATCAATTTGTAATATCTCTCCATCTCTTTTAATCTTTTCATTTTCTTCTTCAGTGTTTCAAGTCTAATAAAATATATAGAGATGTATATACATATATATCCCACTCTTCTCCCTTCCTCCACTTCTTCCAGTCTTCCCCCTCCCCCTGCCTCTCTCCATGCTGTCAGTGGTGACATGTTTATAATTCGAATTCCAGTTCCTTATTGGTGGTATATAAAACATTTCATTTTTGTATGTTAACCTTGTGTCCTGCAACCTTGCTATAATAACTAATATCACTTTTTATTTTATCAATTCTTATGATTTTCTGCTTAGGTGGCCATGTCATTTATGAACAAAGGTATTTTATGTCTTCCTTTCCAACCTGCATACCTCTTTGTTCCTTCTCCTGTATTTTTGCATTGACTCCCACTATAATTTTGCATAGGAATGTTACAAGGATATCCTTGCCTTTTCCTCAATCTTAGGGGAAGGGCATCAAGTTTCTCCCCATTCTGTAGGTTGTTTGTAGGCATTCTTTATCAAATTATAGAAACACTCCTTGCAAAGAAATTTTTTCATCAAAGATGTGTTGGATTTTATGGAATACTTTTCCTGCATGTATGTGATAGTTTGAATATGAAGTCACCTCCAAAAAGCTCATGTTAGACAATGCTGGAATGTTTAGAGTTGAAATGGTTAGATTATGAGAACTGTAGCTTAATCAGTGGATTAATCCATTTGATGGATTAATAATTTAAATAAACTGTTGGGTGGTAACTGTAGGCAGGTAAGCCATGGCTGGAAGACAGGTCATTGGGGCATATCATTGTACCATATATTTTGCTCCTGGCTCCTCCCCCCACTCCTTCCTGACTGTAAGGAACTAAGCAACTTTCCTCAACCACACCTTTCTACCATGATTCTGCCTCACCTTAGGCCCAGAGCAGTGGAGTCAGCCAACTATGGACTGAATGTTTACTCTGAAAACTGAAGCCCAAAGTAAACTGTTCCTCTAAATTGTTCTTGTTGGGTCTTGTGGTCAAAGCAATTGAATAGCTGACTGACACAGTGCATTATCATATTATATTATTTTTCATTTTTAGCTTATTGACATGATTGATTATATTGATTAATTTTAAATGATGAACCAACCTTGAATACCTAGAAAAAAAAATCCTACTTTGTCATGGTATTTAATTCTTTATGTATTATTAGATTTGATTTGCTAGTATTTTATTGAGGATTTTGCATCTGCATTATTGGGAGCTATTGGTCTGTTTCCCATCTTGTAATGTCTTTGTATGGTCCTGGTATTTGTATAATGCTAACCTCATAGAGTAAGTTGGGAATTATTGCTTCTGCTTCCGTTACCTGGAAAAGATTGTATAGAACTGGTACTGTGTGGTTCAATTCACCAGTGAAACTTCCTGGGTGTGATACTTTCTATTCTGTCATATTATTATTTATTTAATTTTTTTTTTTTTTTTGGTCAATGTAGGCCTTTTCTGATTATTAATTTTTCTTTGTATGGAATAGAAGGCCCTTGGCAGATTGGGGATTGGTGCAATTCATGTAAATTATTTAATTTGTGGGCATAGACTTTTTTTTATAATATTCCTTTATTATCCTTTTAATGTACACTTGATTGTTGTGATAGTCTATCTTTCATCTCCAGGGTTAGTAATGTATATGTCTTCTCCATTCTTTCTTGGTTAACCTGGTTAGATTTTACTGATATTTTAAAAGAACTAGCTTTTAGATATTTTAATTTTTCTCTTACTATCCTGTTTTCAATTTCATTAATTTCTGCTTTATTTGGATTTGTTCTTCTAGGTGGAAGCTTAGAAATTTGATTTTAGCTTTTCTTTTTTGATATATGTGCTTAGTGCTATGAGTTTCCCCTTAAGTATCGCTTTTGTTGCATCTCGCAAATTTGGCAAGTTTTATTGGCAAAAATTTAGTTAAACATTTTTCTTTAATTTCTTCTTTACCTCTGTGCTGAAGGTGACACAAGGCCTCCCAGCCATCTTTCTGTTGGCAGCAATTCCACTGTGGTCCCAGGGCATACTTTGAACAATGTCTGTTCCTTTAATTTTGCTAAGGTGTGTTCTGCTATTCAGAATGTGGCCTTGATTGGTGAAATGTTTTCTGTGAACTTGAGAGGAACGTGTATTCTGCTATGGATAGGCAGTGCTGTTCAGGTTAGTTGTATCTTCTACCTACTGGTTCTATCAGCTAATGATAGTTTCCAAGTATAGGTGAATTTTTGTACTTTTCTTTAGAGTTCTATCAGTTTTTACCTCATATATATTGCCATGCTTTTGTTAGGTTCATATGTAAGATATATCTTCTTGGACAATTAACCCTCCATCTCATTATATAATTCCCCTCTTTATTGCTTATGATTCCCTTGCTCTGAAATCTACTTTATCTGAAATTCATAGAGCTACTCCATACATATTGACGGAGTTGCTTAAACCTGATTCTTGTCCAGGATCTCTCCTCTTCCCCCACTCCCTGATCTCATGACTCCCCTGGAGTTCCCCCAAGTTACAGCTATAACTGACCACATACATGTAATTTAAATATTTTAAATTACTTGATTTATATGCCTGCCTGAGTATATATATATGTGGGGTTCTCATGGAAGTACAATTGTACTCTGCAGTATTAAACACCCCCTTTTTTCCCTTCTTTTCTTCCTCCCCCCCCCAACAGCTTACGTGTTACTTCAGATTTGGTGGGTCTATTAAATAACTAACTTTCATTCTATCTTATGTTTTACTCTAGCTTCCTCATATAAGAGAAAACATTTGACCCTTAATTCTCTGAGTTTGGCTTGTTTCACTCAGCATGATTTTTTCCATTTCCATCCATTTGCCTACAGAAACCATGATATCGTTCTTTCTAATAGCTGAATAGAAATATATATATATATCTCATAGTTTTTTGATCCATTCATCCGGTGAAGGACATCTAGATTGTTTTCATAATTTTGCTATTGTAAATTGAGCTGCTATAAACATTGATGTAGCTGTATCTCTGTAATAAGCTGATTCTAGCTCTTCTGGGAAAATGCCCAGGAGTGGGATAGCTGGGTTGAACAGTGGTTCCATCCTTAATTGTTTGAGGAGTCTCCACACTGCTTTCCATAGTGGCTGTACCAGTTTTCAGTCCCACCAACAGTGTGTTATTATTTCTCCTTTCTTCCCACAACCACTCCAGCATCTGTTATTGTTCATTTTCTTTTATGCAATTCCGGCTAGAGTGAGGTAAAATCTCAATACAGTTTTTTTATTTGCATTTCTCTTATTGCTAGTGATGTAGAACACTGTCTTATATGTCTTTTAACTTTTTCAACTTCTTCTGTTGAGATATTTCTGTTTAGTTCCATAGCCCGTGTATTGATTGTAGTGTTTGTGTATCCCTTTACTCTTTTTTGTTTTTAAAAGAGAGAAGGACAATGACAGAGAGGGAGAGAGAGAGAGAATCAATTTTTATTGAGTTTTTCACATGGCTTTCGTTGCTCTGACACTCAGTTGTGTACGTGGGTTGCTGGGGTCTGAACCCATATACTTGCGCATGGCGGGCAAGCACCGAAACCACCAGGCCACCACACCAGCCCCTCTCTTTACTCTTAATCTATATGTGTCTTCATATTTGGAGTAGGTTTCTTTTAGACAGAGTATAGTTGGGACTTTTTAAAATCCACTCGGAAAGTTTTAATTGGTGTATTTTAACTTATTTCATTATTGTATATTAATATGTTATTTGGTCTGTTTACATTTAAGATAACAATTGATATATCTGGTCTTCCAGAACACCCAGGTCCCAGGATATGAGAACCAGCCCAAGATACTGTGAAACTCAAAATAAGAGGCAGAGAGATCCAGAATTATACAGAGTGCATTTGATTAGGACTTACTGACAGAAGCAAGGTCCTGGGCAGTGGCAAGGCTAGCTGAATCCCTATTATGTGGGTCAGAAGTGATGACATATATTGATCAGGAAAAAGGTAATTTCATCCAAGCCTGAATGTACCTGGTTTATCTCAAACCAATATGAAAGAGTCAGGCACATTCCTAGCACCAGAGTCCTGGCATAAAGCTCCACATACCACTGTATTTTGTCCATATATAGTATGCCAAGCAACTATGCAGAGAAAACAGGGTTACTGAGGGAAGGGTTATGCCACTTATGACTCAAGATGGCTACAATCATGTAGGTTGAATCTCTTCAGTTTGGTTAATATATTCCATATTTGTTACTGTTTATATTTTTCTCTTTGTTCTTTGTTGCTCTTTGTTTTTCTGTGTTCTTGTTTTATAATGATATTGGGTTTTTTCTTCTTTCTTAACCTATCAATTTTAACTTCTTTTTTCAGTGATTGTTCCAGAGTTTTCAGTATACATTTACATGTTTAAAGTCAAGTAATACTAAATATCCCTTCATGATTAGTGCTGGGACTTTATATCAGAGTATTCCCAATTCCTTCCAATCTCATATAACATTTTTTAAAATTTTTTTTTATTTTTGAAAAACCATACATGTTTTTAACAAAATATTATTAAATGAGTATAGATTCTGGATATTACAATTACCCCTAGGAGTGTCCCCCCAATTACCCACCCTTATCCCTCCCTTCCCCTTCCCCCCATATCTCTAAAAAAAGGATTATGTTGTATAGCATTATATCTTATCTGGATTTAACACATGATAATAGACCAACTATCTCACTGGCCAGGGTCTAGCCCCAACCTCCACAGATGAGTGGAGACATTCGACCCTTAGTTCTCTGGGTTAAGCTGATTTTACTCAGCATGATCTCTACCATAGCCATCCATTTACCTTCAAAGGCTGCAATATCATTGTTTCTAATTGCTGTGTAAAATTCCATGGTATTTATGTACCACAGTTTTTGGATCCATTCATCCAGTGAGGGACATCTGGGTTGTTTCCATAGCCTAGCAATAGTAAATTGTGCTGCTATGAACATAGATATTGCTGTGTCACCATAATGTGCTGATTCTAAGTCCCCTGGAAAGATACCCAGGAGAGAAATAGCAGGGTCATATGGTGGGCTCATCCCTAGTTTTTTAAGGATTCTCCACACTGCTTTCCAGGTACAGCCCCACCAACAGTGTGTTAGTGTGCCTATCTCTCCACAGCCCCTCCAGCATCTATTATTGTTTATTTTCTTCATCTTACCATTCTGACTGGCGTAAGGTGATATCTTAATGTGGTTTTCATTTGCATTTCTCTGATTACTAGAGATTTAAAAAATATGGAACTCTTCACGAATTTGCGTATCATCCTTGTGCAGGGGCCATGCTAATCTTCTCTGTATCGTTCCAATTTTGGTATATGTGCTGCCAAAGCGAGCACCTCATATAACATTTTTGTTATTCATTTCTCTAATGAGTAAACTGTGATCACCAAATATACTGTTGCTATTATTTTGAATAAACTATATTTGCTAGATAAATTAAGAATATGAAAAAGAAAATACATCATCTATTCCTTCTCATATTCGTGTGTGTGTGTGTGTGTGTGTGTGTGTGTGTGTGTGAATTTATGGCCAGTATCATTTTCCTTTTTGCTGAAGCTAGCAACAAATTCCCTCAATTTTTTTTTCTGAGAAATTTTTTACATGTCCACTTTTGAAGAATTTCACTGAAGACAGAATTCTAGATGAGTGGTTTTATTCTTTCAAAGCTTCAATCTTTTCTTGATTGTATGGTTTCTGAAAAGAAGACTGATATAATTTTCTTTTTGTTCATCTATAGGTAAGGGTTTTCACAACTTGCCCTAACTTCTTTTTTTTTTTTTAAGAGAGAGAGAGAGAAAACCAATTTTATTTATTCATCTGATTTTTGTTTCTCTGACACTTAGTTGCGTACGTGGTACTGGGTTCTTTGTGCATGCCAGGCAAAGGCTCCAACTGCTGTGCCATTGCTTCAGCCCCTTCCCTAACTTCTTTTAAGACCTGATTTCTTTTAATTTCTGCAGTTTGAATGTGATGTTACTAGGTATAGGTTTGTTGTTTGTTTGTTTTTAATTTATCCTGCTTGGTGTTTTCTGAGCCTCATAGATTTATAGTTTGGTGTCTGCCATTAATTTTGGAAAATTCTCAGAAATTATTATTTCAAATTATTTCTCTCTTCCTTTCTTCTCTGGTATTTCCATTACCTGGATATTTGCCTTTTTAAATTGTTCCACAATTCTTGGATATTCTGTTCTATTCTTTGTTCCCTTTTCATTCAAACCTGCATTATGATATCTTTACTTGGTCCTGTTTAATCTACTAATGAAGCCATTAAGGCATTCTTCATTTCAGCTAAAGGGTTTTTATTTTCTAGCCTTTGCTTTTGATTTTATTTTTTCTTAGCTTGCTTATCTCCTGGCTTACATTACTCATCTACTTTTTTAATGTGGTCTACTTTTTGTATTAAAGTTTTTAGCATATTAATCATAGTTATACTTTAGATTCCTCAATGGATTATTCCAAATTCTGTGCCATATCTGGTTCTGTTAGTTTCTTGGTGTCTTCAGACTCTTTTTTTTTTTTTTAATCATGTCCTTTAATTTTTTGTGGAAAACCAGACATCATGTATCTGGATAAATGAACTGAAATGGATAAGCTTTTAGTATGAGGCTTTAATATTTATCTGGCTAGGAGTAGTGCTGTGTTTATTGTTCACTGTAGCTGCAGACTCGGATGCTAAAATTTTCTTGTTTTTGTCTTCCTTATTGTGTTTAAACTTTCTTAGAGATTCCTTAAATAGGCTGTTCTTTTAGCTGTAATTCCTTACCATTATCCATCAGCTCTATTGATGTGGTGGTATGATGTAGTGGGAGGAGGAGTATTCCATGTTAATGTGATTAGTTCTCAATCTTTTAAGAGCCTACATTGGATATTTCCTTTCCCTCAGATAGGATAAGCTTTGGGAAAACCCCAGTAGGTTAAACTCTAGTTTCCCTTGAGGGAAGACATTGTTAAGAACAGAATTCTGTTGAGTTTAAACTCAGTTAATATGTGAAAATTCTCTGGAACTGGAAAAAAATACAGTATTATAATGATCATAATGATCACAAATAGCAATCAAAAGGAATATGAAAATAAATTAGTTTTAAATGTTATGTTTAATTCATTTTTATATTTTTATTATGATATTTAGAAATATTCAGAGAGTAAGTCTTGTAAATAAATTTCATTATCTACTTCAAGATAA
The DNA here is from genome assembly GCA_004027875.1 of Aplodontia rufa. Taxonomy (NCBI): domain Eukaryota; kingdom Metazoa; phylum Chordata; class Mammalia; order Rodentia; family Aplodontiidae; genus Aplodontia; species Aplodontia rufa. The sequence goes on from PVKS010005969.1 coordinate 10,025, forward strand.
TACACAATGTGAAACATAAAAAATTCTGAATGGAGAATAGATATTGTTCTAGCAGTAGTATATGCCTAGCATAATTTCTTCTGACTCTATACTTCAGGTAAAAATTAGCCATAGTGGGGCTGGAGTGGTGGCTCAGCAGTTAATGGTGCTTGCCTGGCAGGCACGAGTACGCGAGTTCAAACCCCAGCACCATGTACACAATGAAGTTTCCGAGCAACAAAAGCCATATGAAAAAACTAAATGAAAATTGATTCTGTCTTTCTCTCTCTCTCTCTCTCTCTCTCTCTCTCACTGTCCCTCTCTCTTTAAAAAAAAAACCCAAAAAATTTAGCCATAGCATTTTATATTATTTAATAATTAAATATATTTCTATAGTGTTTATCACTCTCAAAGATAATTTTTTTCTATCCAGGAGATTGAAATATGTATAGTGAAATAATGACAAAATTGAAAATACAAGAATAATATCTCTTTTCCTATCCTATATAGTATTTAGGTAGTGTGTATTAATGAAATGGTTGATGGATCTAGGAAAGTCAGTGTGTTTCCAAAGTAGCATTCAAATAATGAGAAGAATAGAGGTGTCCAAGTACCTTTTCTAGGTGTTTGGCTTTTTTTTTTTTTTTTAAGAGAAGAGTGACAGGGAGAGAGAGGGAAAGAAAAAGGGAATCCTTTATTTAGTTTTTCATGTGGCCTTCATTGCTCCAACATTTCATTGTGTACGTGGTACTGGGGTTTGAACACGAATGCCAGGCAAGTGCTGTAACTGCAGAGCCCCTGCACCAGCCCCAGTATTTAGCATCTTAAACTAACATACTGGTAAAGTTATAAATGAAGGCAGAAGGTAATTACTGTCGACTGTTTTGCATCTTAAAAATGGTAAAACGTGATAGCAAAAAACCCTGAAAACTTACCTGTAACATTGAGATTGTGATGCTGGATGGTAGGTTCACTTAGTATCTAGATAAGTGTTCATTTCTTAAAGCAGACCATGGAATCTCTGTTAAGTAAAGTACTTTATATTTTTAAATTCATTCATTCAATTAAGCATTAATTTTGTGCTTTTTATGTGCATGGAATAGTCATAGTTGCTGAGGCAACAAAGAATTAGACTATTGAGAAAGGAGTAGGCATATGGAAAGAATAGACTCTTGACCCTTGTCCCTGCCATAATCTTTTTAACTTGAGATGAATATGAAATATGGTAAAATGGCTTGGAGATCTATCAGGTAAGACTTTGTGACCTGTTGATAGATAACTAAACTTGTTGCATAGAATGAAAAATAGCAAATAACCTTCTTGGCAATGGAGTGACAGAAACCTTCTTTGCAAATTCTAACCCAGGTTCTTTAATAGGTTACAGTGGTAGTTTCCATGTTTTTAACCCTAAATTAGAAATTTTAAGGGAATCATAGTGTAAAGTGTCAAATCCGTCAAAGACAGTACAACATACTGTCTTTTTAAAAACAAAAACCACTCTCAACCATATCAGACAAGTCTTTGTTGCCCTGCTTGTTACATTTATCTTCTTCCTTCTTCCCCTTTCTATGCTCGATTAGTTAAGGTTTCATGCCTTTTGCTTTATAGTTCTTTTTCTTCATTTATGGATATCCCCTGCTCTTCCCCATTTAAACCAGAAAGGGTAAATTCGTCATTTGTTGAGTAACACCTTCACAGTATTTGGCTCAGTTATGCCACCGGAAGATTGTAAAATATGAGTTCTTTCTAAAGATGACCCATAACCTAGAAAGGGAGAGTGTAGCAATTTATGCCAGATCAGTACAGTAACAGCAGTTATGAACTGGCGCATGAAGCCATGTCCTACATCCAACTTCTTTTTTCCATGGTGAAAATGGAGGGAGCTGGGAAAAAAGATACATGCTGCAGTCTGAGATGGCAGCAAGATTTCAAGAGTGATTGTAGGAGCTACTGGTGCTTTGTAGGTTGGTGTAAGTTACAATACTAGGGAAAGTTGCCACTCCAGTCCCTCTTTTAGTAGACAAAGATGTTTGTCTGTTTTATCAACAATTTGTATAGCACTGAAATAGAGTGCTATGCTAATTGTCTTCTCCCTTCATATGTCACAAAATTCTTATTTGTTTTTTGTTTGTTTTCTTCTTAAACAATGACTCTGTGCTTTATTTTCTTTTTTCATGGTGTGCCCAGATTTTCTAGTTATAATTATTTCAGGATTGATCTTTATCCTATAACCAGGAAACCCAAATCAGGCCTTCATGATTTAATATAATTAGGTGATAAACTTAACAGAAAAATTGCAATATCCTTAAATTTAAAATCACAAATACCCTTAAATCCAACATGAAACATCTAATTCCTAACTCTCTCAACTATGTTAAACATAGAGGCAGCTATAAAGTTCCCCCAAAGATCTGCACTGAGACCCTGATAGTGCAGCTGCTTACTTTGTCTCCTCTTTCAAGAATTCTTCTTCTTCTTCTTCTTCTTCTTCTTCTTCTTCTTCTTCTTCTTCTTCTTCTTCTTCTTCTTTTTCTTCTTCTTCTTCTTCTTCTTTAAAGAGGGGACAGTGTGAGAGAAAGAGAAGCAATTTTTATTTAGTTTTCATGTACCTTCATTCCTTAGGCACTTCGTTGTGTATGTGGTGCTGGGATTCGAACTCGAATACTTGAGCATGCCTGGCAAGCGCTGTAACTGCCGAGCCACCACTCCAGCCCCCCTTTCAAGGATTCTTTTTTTTAAACAGACAAACAGTTTTTTATTTAGTTTTTCATGTGGCCTTCGTTGCTCCAAGACTTTGTTATATACGTGGTGCTGGGGTTTGAACTCGCACAGTTGCGCATGCTTGGCAAGCACCCGCAACTGCTGAGCCACCGCTTCAGCCCTAAACATTTTTTTAAAAGAGAGAGGTGGGGAGAGAGAGAGAGAGAGAGAGAGAGAGAGAGAATATCAATTTTATTTAGTTTTTCATGTGGCATTCATTGTTCCGACACTTCGCTGGGTACACTGGGTACATGGTGCTGGGGTTCCAACTTGTGTCCTAGCACATGCCAGGCAAGCGCTAGAACCACGGAGCCACTGCTCCAGCTCTTTCAAGGAATCTTAGGGAATAAGTCTATTAGTTTTAGGTCCTTCACCTTGACTATTTCTTGGAAGGAAATGTGTCATATAGTGAAGGAAAAAGAGGAACAGGAGAGTGGAACTGTGTTTCTTTCTTTTTTCCCTTTCTTTTTTTTTTTTTTAAATTGGAATATGAGAAAGTGGAGGTTGACCATAGGGAGCCTTCTGTTTAGTGGCTATTACAAATCAAACAAACCTCTTTGGTCTTTTTTCTTTTGACACTGGCCTGCCTGCTACATCCTAAACTGTGTAACTCACTAAAATATTTTACATATTTTCCATTAGCAATTCTTTTTGTTGTTGTTGTTTTTTAAAGAGAGATGGAGAGAATGAGAGAGAGAGAGAGAGAATGAATCAGTTTTTCATCTGGTTTTTGTACTTTGGACACTTAGTGGTGTATGTGGTGCTGGGGTTTGAAGCTAGGTCCTCCTCGTGCATGCCAGGCAAGCACTCTAACCATTGAGCACCCGCTCCAGCCCCCCATTAGCTATTCTTTTACTCTAGGCAGAAGTGAGTCTGTCAGAATATCATTGAGGTCAGTGAGCCATGAGTCTACTTACCTATGCAAGGCATTTCTGTTGCTAGTAAAACCAACAAGCACCCCATAAGAAAGCTGCCCAGTCTTTTTCAGAGAGTGATATGCTAATTCTTAAAGAAAGTTGCTAACATTGTACTGTTTCATAAAATTGAATTTAGAGAGGCTAGAGTGGTGGCTCAGCAGTTGGAGTGCTTGCCTGGCATGTGCAAGGACCCGGGTTCAAACCCCAGCAACACATATACAACCAAGTGTCAGAGAAAAAAAAATGAGTTCAGAACTTTTCACTCAATTGGTTGAATGCCTCAGACTTGCAGTTATAATAGTCTTTTGAGTTATCAAGTAGAGCAATGAACAAATTCATATGGCAGGTAACAGTTGCTCATTTATGTTCATGAAGAGATCTTTACCAACTGCAGTAGTTGAAAAACAAAGAGAAAGTAGCCGCGATGTTCACTGTTTAATAGTATATCTTTTCTTTATATTTTAAATGAATACAGATCCCTGTCATTAAATGAGGATATAAATATTATGTGGTCATTGTTGAAATACCAATGAAAAGACCTCATATATTTCTGTGTTTTTTTTTAATGACCATCTTTCGTAGTCAAGTAAGATCAGAAAAGCTCTCTGCCCCCCATACCACCAGAGGTTTCACCACAGCTACACTTAGCTTTTAGTCTTGATCTCCTTTTTTCTTGCCTTCTTTATCAAGTTTTGGATAATTCCCTAAGAATTTAATCAGTCAGGTTTGGCAACATAACCCCCCCTTTATCAAGTTTTGGATAGTTCCCTAAGAATTTAATCAGTCAGGTTTGGCAACGTAACCCCCCCCCCGTTTTTTTTTTTTTTTAAGAGAGAGGGACAGTGAGAGAGAGAATGGATTTTATTTAGTTTTACGTGTATCTTTTGTTACTCCAACACTTTTGTGTATGTGGTGCTGGGGCTCAAACCCACATCTTCACACATGCCAGATAAGCACCGTAACCACCACTGCTCCAGCCCTTGGCAACATGCTCTTAAAAAAAAAAAATTCCACAATTCTGATAGTCTTTGTAAATGTAAATTTTTTTAAGGAGTTAAGTTATTGTATAATCAAAATGCATATAAAGTAACAATATGATATGCATATATTCTTAAACCAGAATTACCCCCACATTGCCCACAATCCAGTCTCTTGAATCTTCTATATTTTGCCCCTACAAACAATATAAATGCTTAGGTTGTGAATTTTCCATAATTAAATAATTACATAAGTATTATTTGGATTCTCAGGGGGGTAAAGAGTATGCTACATTGTTGATTTTTTTTCCCCAAATTCCTTACTATCTCCTCTGTCTCTCTTCCCACACCTCTCCCTTCCCCGTCCCTGGGCTACATATCTATGGTTGCCCTAGATTATGTGTTGCTATGCCTTTGCTGGGTCTAATACATGGGGTTGACTACCTTTAACATAGACCAGAGTTTAGCTCCAGGCTCCGCAAATGAGTGAAAACGTTCAACCCTTCACTCTCTCAGTTTGACTAACTTTCCTCAGCATGATATTTCCTGATTTCTTCTTCTGCCCTATTATTGTTAGTGTATATGAAAGGTATTAATTTATGAGTATTGGTCTTGTAGCCTGCCACTTTGCTAAATCTGTTTGTAAGCCCAAGCACTTTTCAGGTAGAGTTTTTTTTAATTCCAGATATAGGATCATGTCATCAGCAAACAGGTATAGTTTGACTTCCTCTCTTCCTATTCTTATCTTTTTGATTTCCCTCTCTTGCCTGATTGCTCCAGCTATGATCTCAAGAAATATGTTGAATAAAAGCGGTGAGAGTGTACAGCCTTGTCTTGTTCCCAAGTTTAGTGGAAATGCTTTCAACATATTCTCCATTTAATATTATACTAGCCATATATGGCCTTTCCATGGTTAAGTTCCTTTGATCCCTGTCTTTTCTAGAGTTTGGAGCATAAATGAGTGCTGAATTTTATCAAAGGCCTTTTCTGTATCTATTGAGATGATGATATGGTTTTGTCCTTAATTCTGTTTAAGTGATGAATCACATTTATTGATGTGCATATGTTGGACCTTGCGTACCTGGAATAAAGGTCACTTGACTGTGGTGAATTATCTTCTTGATGTGTTTTTTAATACAGTTTGCTAAGAACCATATTAAGGATTTTTGTGTCAATGTTCATCAGGGATATTGGTCTGTAGTTTTCTTTTTTTGATGTATCTTTGTTGGGTTTTAGTATCAGAGTTATTGTTGCCTCATAAAAAGTGTTTGGGGGACTTCCCTCCTTTTGAGTTTCTTGGAATAGCTTAATAAGTAGAGGTGTTAGCTCCTCATCATAGGTGTGGGGAAACTCATCAGGTAATCCTGGCCTTTTCTTCGTTGCAAGGCTTTTAATTACTAAATGAATTTCGGTGCCTGTTATTGGGCTGTTTATGATTTCAATATCCTGAGTCAATTTGGGGATTTTTATGTCTAGAAATTTGTACCTGTCTTCCAGATTATCTAATTTAGAGGAATATAGTTTCTCAAAATATGTTCTTATAATTTGTTGGATTTCCATAGGGTCAGTGGTAATCATTCCTTTTTCCTTGGTGATTTTATAGACTTGCTTCATTTCCCTCCTCCTTTTAGTGAGATTGGTTAGGGGTCTGTCAATTTTATTTATTTATTTACTTTTGAAGTACCAGGTCTTCATTTTGTCAATTCTTTTTATTGTTTTTTTTCCCCTCAATTTCATTGATTTCTGCTCTGATCTTGATTATTGTCTGTCCTCTGCTGGCTTTAGGTTATATTGTTCTTCCTTTTGTAGGGAGTTGAAGTGGAGCATAAGCTTATTTATTTGGGATCTCTTCTTATTTTTAATGTAGGCACTCAGTGCTATAAATTTTCCATTTAAGAATGCTTTCATGCTGCCCCAGAGGTTTCGATATGTTGTGTCTCCATTCTCATTCTCTTCCAAGAAATTTCTTGATTTGTGCTCTCATGTCTTCTTGAATCCATTCTTCATTTAATAGGGTATTATTCAATTTCCATGTATCTGTGTATTTTCTGTTATAATTTTTGTTGTTAATTGCTAGGGTCATGGCATCATGGTCTGATAGGATACATGGAATAATGTCTACTTTTTTATATTTGCTGACATTTCCTATATGAACTACAATATGATATGTTTTGGAGAAGGATCCATGTGCTGCTGAGAAGGTATATTCAGCTGATATGAGGTTGAATAAATATTCTATAGATGTCTGTTAAGTCCATTTGATTTATGGAGTTGTTTAGACTGGAGAACGCTTTATTTTTTATTTTTATTTATTTATTTATTTATTTATTTATTTTTGCTTTGATGATCTGTCTATTGGTGACAGAGGAGTGTTGAAATCTCCCAGTATTATTGTGTTGAGGTCCACAGGTGGTATTATGTCAGGGAGTAATTTATTCACATAGTTGGGAGCATTGTTATTTGGAGAGTATATATTTTCTATGGTTATATCTTATTGTTGTTCCCTTTACTAATATGTAGTATCTTTCTTTATCTCTTCTGATTAGTTTATGTTTGAAATCTACTCTTTTGGCTATAAGTATTTCAACACCAGCATGCTTTCTTGGGCCATACGTATGGTAGTTTTTTTCCCATCCTTTCACCCTCAATCTGTGGGTATCATTGGCTGTAAGATGGGTCTCTTATAAGCAGTATGTTGTTGGATTTTGTTTTTTTATCCAAGCTGATAATCTGTATCTTTTGAGTGATGTATTGAGACCATTCACACATTCAGTGATAGAATAGTTATGTGATTGTGGTTCATAGACATGACATTTTAGTAGTAACTTCTGTGCTGTCTTTGTTGGGTTTTGATAGCATGTACCTTTATTGAATTTCCTCTCTGGGTTTTGAGTAGTGTTTGCTTGTTCTTATATCTGAAATTTATCTTTGAGGATTCATTGTAAAGGTGGTTTTCTGTTCATGAATGCTGTAAGTTTGATCTTATCATGAAAAGTTCTTATTTACCCCTCAAATTTAAAGCTAAGTTTTGTTGGGTTTAGTATTATTGGCTGCATGTTGTGATCATTCAGATGTTGAAAGATCTTCTTCCATGATCTTCTTGCTTCCAGAGTCTGAGCTGAAAAGTTGGAGGTGATTCTTTGTGGTTTATCTCTGAATGTGATTTGGCATTTCTCCCTTGTAGTTTTTAATATTCTTTCCTTGACTTCCCAGTTGTACATTTTGAACATGATGTGTCTTGATAAGTTTCTATATGGGTGTCCTATAAGCTTCCTGGATGAGCATATCTGAATCTATTTTTATATAGGAAAAATTTTTTTATTGAGAATGTTCCTTATACTATTCGTATTTCAATTTTTTCCTTTATTTCAATTACTCCTAGATTGTTTCTTCTCATTTCATCCCAGACATTTTGAAAATTCTGTTCATGGTCTGTGAAATTTTTTTTGTCATCCATGTGCTCAAGCTTATTCGGCCTGCCCTCATTGTCAGGCTCTTGTCTTCAAGAGCTGATATTGTATTTTCTATAGAAGTTAATCTATCATTAAATTCTTTCATGGTTCCTGTCATGTCATTGAGTATAGATTTTAGCTGTTACTTCCTTTTTGAGTATGTCTGTTTCTTTCATAATAGATTTTCTCAACTCTTGAGTTTTGTTCCCTTCATTAACTCTTATTTTAGTTCATTGTTCCTTTTAGTTATCAGATCATTGATAATTTGTTCTAGATTTTCCTCCTACTCCCAAGCCATGGGCTTCTTACTAATGGAGCTGTGGCTTTGAGGTGAACCTCTTCTAGTTTGATTCTTCATCTTTGAAAAGCTTCTTCTGAATCTTTGAATTGGGGTTCCCTGTGTGGAAATAAGACAAGTTCTCTGTGTTCTTCCTTATACATCCAGGGTTGGGTCAGACACCTACTCTCTGATGACCACATTCTTCCAGAAAGCTGTTTCTGCCTGGAGCCTTGTTTTATTGAACCTTTTGGATCAAGGTTCCAGGACTAGGACTTGGCACATGGTGGGGTTGCTGGGCAGCTCACTGCAGTGTTGCAGCTAATTGGTAGTGGTGTGTCACTGGGCACTAGGATCCCAGAGGTGTGGGGCAGGCCAGAATGGACCAACCTATGTGCTGCACTGGGATCTGGGATCCTTGGTAGTAGGATGGTTCCAATATATCTGGACCTGGCAGGTGTGCATGACAGCTGGATGGTATCTGGTTGTGGGGTCCTTGGGAGTGTCCAGGGCACCTGCCATGGTAGGACTGGAGTCCCAGGCATGCACAGGTGTGGGGTGGGGTCTACATAGTCTTCTCGCTCCTTAAATTGAAGTGAGTTCTTGGCCTGAGATTTCTATCTGGTAGTTCCTCTTTGGGTCTTTGCTGTTGGATTGGGAGTTTTGTCCTGTCCCTTACTTGGGTTTGGGTTGTTGTCAGGAAAGTTGAGTTCAGAAGTTAGATCCTTAACCTGTGAATTATTAAGTGTCCCTTAAGATTTCCATCTCCTTATGAGCTAATAGGAGATCATCAATATGAACAACCAATGCATACGATAAATGGTATTAAATTGGTTATTTAGTACTGACCATATCTATTGCAATGTTAAATTCCACCTATGAAATGACTGGTATTGTTAGTCATTACTTTCAGCAATAATAGTATTTAACCATCACCTGTGTCAGGCTTCAAAGCATATTATAGTTACTGAGTTTGGGATTCACAACAGTAATGGTTACACAGCATTAATGATTGGGGTCAAATGGTATAAACTAATTAGAAGCCTTAGAGAGAAGGGAATGTAAGAGGAAGTTAGAGAGGAGGTTGTAATGTCCAAACATGAATAGAGAGAAAGTAGAGGAAGTGAAGGATGTGCTGGAGAAAGAAGAAAAAAACAAAACAAAATCTGGAGGGTGAAGAGACAGAGGTACCAAAGTAAAGGAAGGGTGAAAAATATTAATAGGATTTGAGTGATAGCATAAGAAAGGGTGGAAGCAAGTACAGGATAATTTTGCAATTGGGGCACAATTCAATTCAAAAACTAAATGAACTGATCACTATCCCAAGCCTCAACAGACAGGACAAGGATAAACATTTACATTGAAGAAAGTGTTCAGGAATGAAGGGAGTATAGAGAGAAGAAACAAAAGGGAAAAAGAGAGAAGAAGAAAAGAAAAAAAAATAGGAAAAAAAACCCAGCAAAGCAAAATAAAAAACAAAAACAAGCCAGCTAGTTTGTTTATATGTCCATGAACCAGTCAACTTCTCCAGATGGCACACAAATGCACAACAAAACAGGAAAGAATGAAAAAAAATAAAGATTTTTAATGAAAACTTAGAACTATGATCACTGAGGTTGCCTCTCCACACATTGGGAACAGATGTTCATTGTCCACCTAATTCCAGTCTGGAATTATGCAATCTCAAGTGGAGGACTGGATGTATAGCTTAGACTCCTGGGCTTTCTGGGTGGAGATTTCCATGAAGAGATCAGATTAAGGAATGCTCCTAGGGCTGGCCTTTGCTTGCCTCCCTGGGGATCCGAAACTCCGGAGGCTTAAGGCTTTTTTGCACAGGGGATTGATAAGCTTTCAGTGCTCCCTTTGCTGGTTGCACTCCTCATCCCTCCAGGTTTTTTAGCTCAGACTGAGGTCTTTTTATTGCTCCTGTCCTACCTTAGCTTATCACGTGAGCCTTCCAGCTGGAGGTATGAGTGGACAGGGCAGAGCAAGGCTTCCCTGTACTCCACAAACCCAAATCCCCCTGAGCTAAGTGAAGACTGGACCTGTCTCGTGCCTCCTCTTCTGGGTTTGCTGTCTGAACCATGGTAAACTTCTGGTGCATTAGTGAAGTAACCTGCTCTGAACTGCTGACTTGCACCCACTGGGCCATTTGTTCAAAAAGATTCCCAATTTTCCCCTTTGCAGGCAGCTAAGAGACATTGTTCTCCCCTTACACAGTGGAGGTGCAGTAGGGCTATCTCTAGTAGAGCCCAATGCATGATTCTTTATAGAACTTCTCTGCATCAGATTGGATCTCATGTTATGGTTCAGCTCCTCCCCCATTCCCTTGCCCATTGGGAGCAATGGCAGTCACAGCTGCAGCTGCAGTCCCTTTTTTCCACTTGCTGCACCCAAATCTCTGATCCTTCACAAATCTCCCCTAACTCGCGCTGTATTTGGGTGATGATTTTCCCCTAAATGCTCCTCACAGTGATGGAGCTGTCCTGGAGTTTTTTCATCCAGTCATGGAGCCAAATGAGAAGCAGCCTTCCTACAGCTTGCCATCTTGGAATCCCCTCCTGTAAATGTAAGCTGAACATATGAAGTCCTTCCTATAATGTGAGCAGAAAGTGTTATTGGTTTAGACAACCAACTATTACTCTGTGTTTTAGTATAGAACAGAGTTTTTGTCAAGTGACAACAGCATTCAGAACTTTTTAGATGGGTAGGAATCGTATTCTGTTTCAACATTTGTTGAATATTTGGAAAAAATAAAAGCTGCTCATTGTTTTATTGCCTGTGATAAACAGCATGATAACTTATTCTTTGGGAGTAAAGTACTCACTGAAATGAGAGAATGTCAAATATTTTTTAAGAAAATCTATTTTGACATTTAATCTCTTCCTGGACCAACCTTTAGCTAGCTTCTCAAGAACTGTTCAGCAGAATAGACCCAAAAGTAAATAACATTTTTTGAGAATTACTCTGCAACATATTTTGTGCTCAGCTTTCTACGTGCAGCATTTCCTTTCATCCTTAAAATAACTTAATAAATTAGGTGCTGTTAATCCCATTTTACAAATGAATAAATTGGATTGATGTTGAATATAACTTATTCATGGTCACACAGCTGTTAGGTGATACAGGATTTGAACATCAGATTTTGTGATTCCAGAGTCCACGCTCTTAATCACTGCATGCTACAGTCAAGGTATATAAACTGGCATTTACCTCAGTATGTTTTGCCCATTGTCTCTCCCTGCTCCAGCCTCCAAAAGGTCATAATTCTAAGCAATTTGCAGTCCTTAGAATGGCTATTGGATGTGCTGGCATCTAGCAACTCTTAAGAAAAGAATATAAAATCTCACTCTGCCCCTCTTTGCCTATAGGAGCTTAAGTCTAGAATGCAGGCAACTCTTTTAGTACAGAATCACCAAAAAGTTGCTAATAATCCTCTTCTCTCCAAAAGTAAAATTTTACATTCCAGGGCTGGAATGGTGGTTCAGTGGTTATAGTGCTTACCTGACATATATGCATGGACCTGGGTTTGAATCCCAGCACCACATACACAACTAAGTGTCAGAGAAACAAAAACCAAATGAAAAAATAATAAATAAAATTGATTCTCTCTATCTCTCTCTATATCTGTCTATCTATCCTCTCCCCCTCCTCTTAAAAATAAAAAAATACATTCCAAATAATGATGTCTTTTCAGAGATTTTTCTCAACCCTATTCCAGACCTCATTACTTTGACAATTCTGAACTTTATGAGTTCTGACTTCAAGAAGTCTCCGCCTCCAGAACTCTGCTTCTCCCTGAAGTCAGTAAAAGTTCCTGAATTATCAACTAGGAAGACAGTAAGTGCAGAAGATTCTCATGGGCTGGCGCCAAAATCCTTCCACTCTTGAAGCATTTTCTTCACATCATAACCTGTTTATTCATGGTAGATCTTACACTTGTCAAGCCTTTTCTATTTAGTCTAGTATAGACAATTCTAATTCACCAGTTCCAGGGCAAGTTTGTCTTCTGTTTTAAGAAATGACCGAAGAATCCTTTTAAATGGATTATGTATTGGCTACCAGGGAAGAGGGCTGCTCTAGACATGCTTGCTCACAGCTATGCACATCCTCCCTATCAAAGAACTCTATGTTCCTGGCAGAGGACTCAGGTAAGAAAGGAAAGAAGGGAAAAGGAAGACATTGATTAAAAGGTATAAAGTTTCATTTAGACTGAAAGAACAAGTTTTAGTTATTTGTTGCCTTGCATGGTGACCACAGTTACTAATAACATAGGGTCACCCCACAATATGCATGGGGGATTAGTTGCAGGGCCTCCAAAATACCCAAATCCATTGGTGTTTAAGTCACTTATATAAAATTTCATGGTGCTTGCAAGCAACAATCTATACATATCCTCCCATGCATTTTAAATCATTTCTTGATCACTTATAATATCTAACACAATATAGATGCTGTGTATATAATACCTACTTGTTAAATTGTAGTGCTTAGGGAACCATAACAGTTTAAAAAAAAAAAAATTCTGTACCTGTTTAGCACAGATGTAATCTTTCTTACTTCCCTTCATTTATTTATTTATTTTTCCAGTACTAAAAATCAAACCCAGGGCCTCACAAACACTTTATCACTAAGCTATACCCCAGCCCATTTTCAACTATTTTTCATCCACAATTGATTGAATACAAGGACATATATAACCCGCAGATGTGAAGAACTGATTGTACTGTTTATTTAAAATTGCTAAAAGAATCTACTTTTAATGTTCTTCTCACAAAATAAAACAAGTTGGTGAGGTCACAGATAAGTTAATTAGCTTGATTAAATTTACAATTTACAATGTATACATAGATCAAAACATTACATCGTGCCCTACAATATGCAATTATTGTCAAATAAAAATAATTTTTTAAAATTAGGCTTCAGAAAGTGGTATATAATATAAGTAATGGGATAAACACTAGGATTTGCTCCTTCTGTCCCTTTATTGGCAGTATTACCTTTGAGAAGTTCATGTAACCTCATTTATTCTTTTCCTATGTAAAATAAGAAAGTGTAAATAAATCAGTATTTCCCAAACTCTGAAATACACTACAGATTCCTAAAGATGATTCTACGTGGTATATGAGATCATTTTAGACAGTGTCTTGATAAAACATTAAATATTGAATCACATAGTGGAAAAATTACTCCATTTTCAATCTTTCTGCTTATGTATGAAAATATATTTAACAGCTCTTTAACACTGGATAATTGTCCCATGGTAGGAGGGAGGGATACTGTGAATCTTCTACTCCTTTAAGAGTTTCTACAGAAATGAAATTAATTTCATTCCTTAGAATGGAAAAGTGCAGGGGCTAGAGTGTGGCTCAGTGGTTATGGCACTTGCCTGGCATGCATGAGGGCGCGAGTTCAAACCCCAGCAGCACATACACAATGAAGTGTTGAAGCAACAAAAAGTCACATGATAAAAACTAAATGAAATTGATTCTTTCTTTTTCTCTCTATCTCACTGTCCCTCTTTTTTAAAAAAAGAAAAAGAGAGAAGAAGATGAAGGGAAAAGTCCAGAAATGCCTTTTCACTCTGTTTATCTCATTTTCCTTCCACTTGGGAGGAAAATAGTATGTTATCCAACTCTAGTGAGTTTGGGAGGAGGCACTGAACATGTGAGGCACAACTTTTTCTGGCTTCTTTCATAATGTGGCCCATTCTCAGAAGGCAAGCTTCTTGGCCTCCACGGTGTAGGCTCTGGTGACAAATGCTGCTTAGCGCAGGGTGGAAACTATTATTAGCAAGCTCATGATGCCATAAATCCATACCACAAAATCACATTTTGTGATTCATTCTTAATTCTGCTGTCAGTGTGATTATTTGATTGCTATCTCTTATTCCTCTCTGTTTCTCAGTTAGTTTTAAATTCATAGGAGATGTAAAGGGAAAGCAATTATCATCCTTTGAAACTTCACTAATTAAAAGAATAAATAAAAGCTCAGTAATAATTGCCCATTTTAACAGATATCTGGCTTGGGCTCAAAACCCTCCATAAGCAGTAGTATCTACATAAAATTTAGTAACATAGTTTATGTTTACATCTAACATCTATAAAATGCATTCATTTAAGTTTTAAAAAGCTTGTTAAAGTTTTTGAAATATTGACTAGTACAGGTGGTACATGATAATGGTAAAAAACATAAAAGTGATACACTATTGGCTAAATTTTAGAAAATGCTAAACAAGATTATTTGTAAGATCTCTTCCAGATCAGAAGTCTTTGGAATGTGTATTCCAACAGAATAAAAAATGTTATATGGTAAACAAGTAAAAGAAGAGGTCTTCTAAACATAGCATGTGCTATATTATTTTTCTTTGTTTTGAAATGTACCATTATTGAGGAAAGTATTATTCTAGGCCAGTTTTTACATTTGTAAATGTGAATACCTTTTCTTTACATTTTATCAGGCAGTTGAGTGTAGACATTTTTTGATAGCATGTTTGTTGGTGATGGTATTATTTATTTTTCTTTCACTAAGAGCAGTCTAGTCTCGGTAAGATTTTTGAACTGGAAAGTGGTTGTTACTTAGAGGGCAAGAAGTAAGTCATCCCTGTATATTTTCACTAGTACTGTGTTTGGCACATAGTGATGTTCAGCATATATTTGAATAAGTTAATAAAGGGATGAACAAAGAATCAACAAAAATAAAATGAGTCCTACTGATATAAAATAAACTCTGACTTATGGGAAGTAAGAAATAGTTTATTCTGAGCTAAATATGAGTGACCATGACTCAGGAACAGGAATTCAAGTTGCCTTGAATGGCATGCTTCACCAAAGAAGTTACACTAACTTTTATAGTCACAGAACAAAAGAAAGTCATAAACCCATGCATTTATGTCGGTGGGAGTGTCAGGTGGATGGGCTGTAGCAAAACAGAAAACTCTATTCTGTAGGTTCCAGATGTTAGAGCATTCTTATCATTATGGTTGGTCAGGGGCTAAAAGTCTGCTAAACTTAGCTATGCATTCAGAGAAATTTAATCTGTTAGTTACAAGAATGGTATGTCAGATACAAACGTTAGGGTAAATGGCTATTAAAGGTCCTAAGATAGCAAGAAAGCTTTGGTCTCTACCTACAACATTCCATTTCTCCACAATCACAATGTTGTCAGACAAAAAGGTTAAGCAGTCTCCAGGATCTTTAATATGATGCACCTTCTCAGAGAACTTCAGTTCCCAGTTTTCTGTCTTGAAGATGTAGTTTTCATTTCTTTCTGAAAGCTATCAATTGAGCTAACTGTAAGGAAGTTGAGCCTTAGGGCAATGAGAAGATAATACTTTCATACATATGAAATTTGCAGCCAGTTGAACTAGACATTTAGAATAACCTTGTTAGGAAGAAGTCACAAAGGGAAGGAAGCCTTACTTTTTTTTTTTTTTTTCCACTTACACAAAGCAGAATTATACAAGAGGCTAGGGATTCCTTCTTTTTTTATTACTTAACCCATTTTCTTCATCATTTCAGATGTTAAACACCTATAAAAATTGAGCAACAAATATATCACTAATGATAACTTTTAAATAACATTTTTGTTATTTTTTTCCTTTTTTATTCAGAAATTTATTTGTTGAACAATCAAACAAGCTTCTAATGAAATAATATAATACATATAAATTCTGAAAATTAGATTTACCTCCAAGAACCCCCCCAAATACCCACCCTTATCTGCCCCCTGTTCCCAGTACATCTCTACAAATGCCTTAGGTTGCATGACATTACGCATTATCTGGATTTAAAATATGATAGTAGACTGCCTTTCTCAATGTTTATTATGTTTGCAGAATTAAAAACTTAATGGGTTAAAGAACTACTTTTCTCCTCCTTTATTCTTTCTTTCTCAATCATACATGTACTACTTCTCTGATTAACTCCATATTAAGGAAAGCGTCCTACTGCTTTAAAGGACCCTATTATAGCCTAATTTAAAATGCAGCTCATTCTTTCTCCTCATACTCTTCCTCATTTGATAAAGGGGCCCAACTCTTTCTTAAATGGCACCCTAGATGAGCTACAATAATGGTAAACTTTAATGCTGTTCATTCAAGCAACAGATGTCATGTTTGAAGAATTTTGTTCTCAGAATCTTGAAATGAGTTTTACATTTCTTTCTTTCTTTTTTAAAGTGAGAGGGACAGTGAAAGAGAGAGAAACAATTTTTTTATTTAGTTTTTCATGTGACTTAAGTTGCTCCAAGACATTGTTTTGTACGTGGTGCTGACGTTTGAACTCTCGTAGCCGGGCAAGTGCCATAACCGCCAAGCCATCTCTCCAGCCCCTGAGTTTTACATTTCAAAGATAGAATCTTAAGCAAAGACTTTTAATTCTTAGTTAAACTCAGCTGACTTTTAATAACTATGTAGTTAGTTTTATTGACTACATTCTCAGATCATTTAATTTATTTATGTATATGGAGAGGCAGGGAATGGAAAAAACAGATTATGTTTCATACTAGTAAATACATATTAAATATGTTTTTTTACGTTTATTCTCTACAAGTATATATTTGTATATTTTTTTTTAGTGATCTAGTAATTGTGATTCTAATTTTTATATGTTATCATAACATCTTAACTGGAGTTAATTTTGAATATTCAGGGTAATATTTTCTGTTATTGGAAATTTAACTCAGTATATTTTATGTTAGTGAATTCTCTCTACCTGATATCTTTTTGTCTTCTAGTTATTACTATGTGGTTTTGTTTTTGCAGTACTAGAGACTGAACCCAGGGCCTCACACTCACACATCAAGCTAAATCCCAGCTATTTTTGTGTGTGTTGGGGCGGGGGGCGTGGATGTGGAGGGTTGTTTTGTTTTGGTTTTTTGCTCTCATTTTTGTTTTTAGACAGGTCTCAGTAAGTTGCTGAGGCCATCATAGAACTGTAATCTTCCTGACTCAGCCTCACAAATAGCTGGGATTACACGCTCCTGCGTGGTCTTTAATATATAAAGTAAACTGTAAGGGTACTAGTGATCACATTGTGGTTTATTCTTATTATTACATTATAAATTTGAAAGAACAGCACAATAGCAATGCATTAACTTTGCATCACTGAGGAAATCAACTTGAAGGAGGAAAGATTTATTTAGGCACATGATTTCAGAGGGTTTAATCCATGGTTGGCTGACTCTGAGGCAGAAACATCATGATAGAAGGGTGTGGTAGAGGGAAGCTGCTCATCTCATGGTAGCTAGGAAGCAGAGAGAGAGACAGAATAGACGACAAAGGCAGAGGAAGAAGGAGTGGAGGAGAAGATATAGTACCCAAGGACATGCCCACAAGGATTATTCAACTAGATCTCATCTCCTAAACTTTCCATAACCTCCCAGTCATGCTTTAAGCCATGACTCAATCAAGGGATCAATCCATTGAGGTTAGCACCCTTATGATCCAATCACTTTCTAAAAGCTAACCTCATCATTGCCTTTATTGGGACCAAACCTTCAACACATGAGTTTTTGGGGACATTCTAGATCCAAACTATAATAAGTAATGAATGATATATAGAAAATAAATTTGAAAGTAATCATTTATAAAATTTAGCATCCAAACTGTTCAAACTTTAAATTAATATCCAGGTACCCAAGCAACACAGATTGTTATTGTCATAATTGAAAACATAATAGGTCTATTTTGGCCAAGAAAAAAAATAAAGACTTTAGAACTGTCTAATTTTTTTTTCTCTAAGACATAGATGTTCATCATTATAATCTTCAGGTATTCCCAGAGTGCTCTGTCGTGAAAGTAATGGAAGACCCATTTGCTATTATAATAAGCTGGAAGTTTTGAGTAACTTTGTCTAATTCCAAAACAACAGTAACAGAAAACAGAACTTTGACAGCTGGCTGTGTCTACTGGCAATATGACTGTTCTCTGATTAGATACTTTACATGCCAATACCATCCTTACTTGAGGTTTGAGATAGTAATATGATAGCATGATAGAAATTTTCAGAAAAGGTTACAAACTTAAGAAGCAGACCAATCTGAGTGTGAAATTCAACTCTGTCCCTTTTGCTCTGAGATCTCAGGTAAGTTAATTAACCTCCTCAGTAGAGTGAAAGCTATAATACTTCTTGAGAGTTGCTGTGAAGATAAAAGCACCCAGTGTAAGTTCTTGTAGCAGGGTAGATAAATGAGCCATATAGTATGGTGATGATGTGTTTTGATATTATCAGGTGAAGTGAAGGACAGAGTTGTTCAAGTGGTGGAGCTCCCCATTGTAGACAGTCTTCATCCACGTCCTCCTTATTTACCATTGGCTGTACCAGAAGACCTTGCAGATCGACTCCTAAGGGTCCATGGTGATCCTGCAGTGTGGTGGGTGTCTCAATTTGTAAAATATTTGATCCGCCCACAACCTTGGTTGGAAAAGGAAATAGAAGAGGCTACCAAGAAGCTTGGCTTCAAGCATCCAGTTATTGGGTAAGACTCTAAATTTTTTTTCCTTCAAACAGTGATATATGACAGTAGAATTGTGTATCTTTACCTTCTACTTTGACCTTTGCAATATATAGTTTAACTTTCATTGTATCACCAAAATAGAGGTTCCAGAGTTCACCTTACTGCACAGGGATAATATTCTTCCTTTGTTTTCTTGGAACAGCAGAAAAAATTGCTTAGTAGTGCTTTGCTACTGTCTCAAATGCTTTTTTTCCTTCCACTCTTATCATTACGATCTCCTTTGTTTTTATTTTTGTGTTTCCCACTCCACATCTTCCTTTGTGCTTTATTCTTTATAGAGAAATTACTGACCCCTATTCTAAATCTTAGAGCTAAAGAAGATATGTAATGAAATCAGAATATTAAATAGTGTTTCATTTTCATTGAAATTCAGTGGAATCATTCTTTCTGCCCCACTTCATCTCTATAGAGCACATTGAACAATTCCAATTTCCTGAGAGAAGCAATGATTAAGAAGATTGTGGGAAGGAAAAGATGACAGAATAGATGCTCCTGTGATCCTATCTACATCTGGCGTATAGTCTTGAATGCAAAGAAAAGAATAGTCATGAAGATGGCAGAGTAACATCAGTGAAACAAACCTTCGCACCAATTTTATAGTAGAGCTGGCCTTTCGGTTGGCCTGAGGCATGTCCATAGACTACAATTTAAGGGAAACAAATCTATCATTTTCCATTTTCTACATATGAATAGTCATTTCATAATGGGTGGAATTAGGGAGCAGGTTGAAAGAGTCTTAATTGTGAAAACAAACTATGATGTCATTATTCTTACTCCCAATTTCCCTTAGAAGCACTAAAATAGGAGGAGAAGGCTTTGGAAGTCAATTCAGTGCAGGATGATGTAAATCTCTATGTCCACTTTTATTGTTTTAGGCCTTTTCTGAAATAGAACAGATGAGATCTGTATCTCCTTGCAATAGATAGAGTGAAAAACAGAAAGGAAACACATTAGAAACACAACAAAAGGGCTAGAGTGACTCTACGAACTTAAAAAAAGTAAAAATCCTTAAAAGGTTTGCCCTGGCTCTTCCTATAAGAAAAATCCATGTAGTCTGCGTTTTTTCTTGGATAACTTTAAATTCTATAAACTGGCTGTTATAGTAATTTCACAAGATTAAATGAAGAAAAGAAAAGTCTTGACATCAGAATGTATAATAACAAATATGACTCCTCATCATTTTGGTCTCAAAACCCCTAAGATTTAAATTCTTTTTCTTTTTCCCCTGGACAGCTGGTGGGTGTTTTGCTCCCTAGTATAAAGTATAACTCTGGAATCTGTCATTATTCCTCATATACCAATTACTTTCTCTGTAATAAAGCATTCTTCAAAAGCTTTACACATTTTCTAATTCCCCTTGTATTGTTTGATATGCAAATATATTAAAACATGAGGGTTTTTTAATATATACTTTTCCTAATGGTGAAAATAAAAGAAAAATTGGTTTAAATTGTCACAATGTCACCATGACAAGGGATATAAATTAAGTACCCCCAAAACACCAAGTGAATCAGTACGTTATCAGCAGAATTTGAATTTCTCCCCCAGAGTCCATGTCAGACGCACAGACAAAGTGGGAACAGAAGCAGCCTTCCATCCCATTGAGGAATACATGGTGCATGTTGAAGAACACTTTCAGCTTCTCGCACGCAGAATGCAAGTGGATAAAAAAAGAGTGTATTTGGCCACGGATGATCCTTCTTTATTAAACGAGGCAAAAACAAAGTAAGTTAGACCAACTAGTGGTTCTAGAGTGGGATTGTTTCTTTTAGTTGAAAAGAATCCTTAATTCCCATGACTTGTGATTCTTATTCTAATGTTATTACTAATTATTGGGTTTTAAAATTCAAATGACTGTGTACTTGCTTAACTATTAATCTAATCAAAGCATACTTTATTAGCCAAATCTGATGCCTTACAAGAAGAAATCCAAGATGAACTAGACCACTGATTTATACATCACAAGCAATCATCACTATTACTAGTCTCCTAGAGCTGCCATAATAAAATACAGTAGACTGGGTGGTTTAAATGACAGAAATTTATTTCTCACAATTTTAGAGACTGGGAAGTCATGATCAGTAAGATAGATTTTATTCTGAAAATCTTCCCTTGGCCTATAGGCAGCTTCCTTATTCCTGTGTCCTTGCTTGATATCTCTCTCTGTCTCTCTCTCTCTCTCTCTCTCTTTTTTTTTTTTTTTGTATGTGCCAAGAAGAGAAAGAGCAAGTACTCAAGTACCTCTCTTATAAAGACACTAATCCTATCATGATGGTCTCAGCCCTTGAACTCATCTAACCCTAATTACCTCCCAATAACAGCCAAGTACCAGTTAGGAACTCACCATGTGAATTTGTGGGGAACATAAACATTCAGTCCATGATATTAATCAACTTTAGAGAACTCCTAGTAATAAAACACACCTGGTACTTGCCCCTTTGATCACATTATCTTCACTAACAATTACAGGCAACTGAATACATGTATATAAAGTGTTTTTATTTTTATTAGGTGGAGAAATAAAGCCTATTAGCATGTATTAAATAATAACCATTATTTTTTTAACCTGGCTGTATTTCAGGCACTATGCTAAATGCTGCAGATTCCATGATAAGCAAGGTACTAGCTCCTTTTAAGGAATTCCTAATCTAATGAGGGAACAATCAGACTACATGTGATTAATTATACTATAGGATTAATATACAGTGTTATGGAAACACATAGAGAGTGCCTATGATCCTAATTAGAAATTTCTTTCTTTTTTTTTAAGAGAGAATTGAAATTTTTTTCATCTGTTTTTTATTTGTTTGCTTGTTTGTTTTTTCTTTATTTATTTGTGTGTGAGGTGCTGGGTATCCAACTCAAGACCTTGCGCAGGTCAGGCAAGCACTCTACCACTGAGCCACCTCTCCAGCCACCCTAATTAGAAATATCTTATTATAAGATCTCGATGAACCTGGTCTTGGCTGTTATTTACTATCCATAAATAAAGGATTTATTAAATATATGCAAAAATAGGGAACAAGGAAAAAGAAAACTGTGGTCTTAGTTCTGCTCAGATACCATTTCCTCCAGAAATCATCCCTTAACCTTTGACTAAGCTATGTCCCTCCTCAGCACATTCCTCTATTATACTACATAGCACTTGTTTACTTCTGCCTCCCTTACTAGATTATATGCACTTTATACATAAGACCTATCTCTAGTATGTGTCCAGTAACTACTGAATTGTATTGATTTTTATTCCATCAGTTTAAAAACATTTTATTAACAATGAATTATTTAAACCATTTGGCTATTTAATGTATTTCTTGGTTCCCTTTTTTTTGTCACAAATGGGATGGGGAAAAAGAAACAAATTTAGTATAATGTCTTTAATGTAGTTATTACCCCAAGTCCTTGAGTATACACACACAAAGGACAAAAAAATTCATCAGCCAAGTTTGAGAATAAGTCAATGTAAGATTTAGGGATTAAATAAACATTTTGGCATAAAGCACAATAAAAATTTTCACAAATTAGTTTTCAATTTAATGTTCAGATGTATTAGAAAAAAAGTAGAAATAGTTCAGCATGTTCTTTCATTTTAAAATACCATATTAAATTGGTAGCTTGATTAAAGAAAAAAATATTAATTTTGTCTACTCTTTCACTTATTCTTGAATGCATCACAAGCTTTTTTTCTTTGATTAGCAAAATGATTCATGTTCATGAGAAGATATGGAAATTGATAAATACAAACCCAAGGAAACAATATTACCCTGCAAGAAAATTATTCACTAGGAACAACTGTTTACATATTGACATATTCCTTCCTGTCATTTAGTCATTTTTAAATAGTTGATCATATTTTATGTAATTTGAGCCTTTTTTGCATCTAATATGAAATTAGATCCATTTTCTTAGGTCACTCAAAGGGTTATTTATTTAGAATAAACAAGTGTGTATATTCGTGGGTTATTATGTAATGCTTTGATCTGTGTACTCATTTTAAACAAATAATTAACATATCACCTCATCAACTTATCATTTGTGTGTTTTTTATGAGAATGTTAAAAAAACTGTTCTTTTAATAATCTTTAAAGATTCCATACATTATTACTAATTGTGGTCACTGTGTAATGCCATAGATCACTAAATCCTTCAATCTTACAGAAACTTTGTACCCTTTCATCAATATATCTCCTTTTTCCATTCTTCTGCTTCTCCCTTACTCTCACCCCACCCCTCCAGCTTCTGGTAACCACCTTTCTACTCCATTTCTATGAGATCAACCTTTTAGATTGCACATATAAGTGAGATCATACAGTATTTGTTTTTCTGTGCTAGCTTATTTCATTTAACATAATGTCCCCCGGTTTCATCCATGGTGTCATAAATGACAGAATTCCTTCTCTTTAAGGCTATACGGCATTCCATTTTATGTGATATTTTCTTTATCTGTTCATCCACTGATGGACATTTAAGTTGCTTCCATATCTTAGCTACTATAAATAATGCTGAAATGAACTTGGAAGTGCAGATATCTCTTTGATATACTGATTTTAATTGATTTGGATATATACCCAGAAATGGGATTGCAGGGTCATATTGTAATTTTATTTTTTAGTTTTTTAAGAAACCTTCATAGTGTCCTACAAAATGGCTGTACTAATTTACATCACCATAAACAGTATGCAAGGGTTCCCTTTTCTCCATATCCTTGACAACACTTGTTATCCTTTGTGGTTTTGGTAATAGTCATTCTACCAGGTATGAGATAAGATATCATTATGATTTTAATTTTCATTTTCCTGATAAAGATGTTGAGCATTTTTTCATATATGTATTGGCCATTTGCACCACTTTTTTTTGAGTAACGACTGTTCAAATCTTTTTGTGTGTGTGTGTGTGATTATTCTACATATTAAACCCAGGGCCTTATGTCTATCAGACAAACTGTAAAACTGAGCTGTATCCCATATCCCCAACCTCAGCACCTATTGCCATTTTATAATCAGGTTATTTGTTTTCTTGATATTGAGTCTTTGTTAGTTCCTTTTAATTTTGGAGATTAGATCCTTACCAGATATGGTTTGCAAATATTTTTCCAAATCTCTGGGTTGTCTCTTTCCTCAGTTATGTCTTCTGCTATACAGAATCATTTAAATATATAATCCCATTTGTATGTTTTGCTTTGTTGCCTATGTTTTAGAGTCCTATCCAATAAATAATTGGTAAGATCTATGTTTGTTTTATTCTAGTAGTTTTGAAAATTTTGATCTTACATTTAAGTCTTATCAATTTTGAGGGGTTTTTCTGTGTACAATATGAAATAAAGGTGCACTCTCATTCTTCTGCATGCAGATATCCAGTTTTCCCAAGACCTATTAGGCAGACTGTTCTTTCTCATTATCTATTGTTTACCTTTGGTGAAAATCAAAACCATCTGTTTTGTGTGTGTGTGTGTGTGTGTGTGTGTTTAGAGGAGGAAAAGTTTGTCTCACAATTTCAAAGGTCTCAGTCCACAGAAGGCTGACTCCCATTGCTCTGTGCCCAAAGTAAGGTAGAATATCATGGTAGAAGGGTATGGTGGAGGAAAACAGTTCAGAACAGTTCAGGACATGATCACTAAGAAGCAGAGCCAGAACCATAATGTTTTGATTATAGTAGTTTTGTGATACATTTTGAAATCTGGGAGTGTGATTCTTCTAATTTTATGGATGTTTTGTTCAAGATTGCTTTGGTTGGTTGGAGTCTTTTCTGGTTCCACACAAATTGAAAATTTTATTGGAATTGCACTGAATCTATAGATCGTTTTGGGTAGTATGAGCTTTGTAACAATGTTAACTCTTCCAATCCATTGATGTGGGCTGCATTTCCATTTTTTAATGTGTGTCCTCTTTCATCAGTGTTTTATACTTTTCAGTGTATGGATCTTTTACTTCTTTGCTTAAATTTATTCCCAAGTATTTTATTTGGTGCTATAGTAAATGCAGTTGTTTTTTTAATTACTTTTTTGGATAGTTTTTGTGTGCTAATTTTATAATCTGAAACTTTACTGAATTATTTATCAGTTCTAACAGGTTTTTGGTGGAGTCTTAAGGGAATGTGTGTATGTGTATGTTTCATCAGTAGGCAGAGGTAATTTCACTTCTTCATTTTTTATGTTGATACTTTTTATTTTTTTTTCCTACCTAATTAATCTTAAAGAAGAAGCTTTTAGCTTTTCACTGTTGAATATGATGTGATCTGTGGGCTTGTCACATATGGTCTTTACTATGTGGATGTATTCCTTCTATACCTATTTTTTGAGTTTTCATCATGAATAGATGTTGAATTTTTGTCAAGTGTTTTTTCTACATCTGTTGAGATAATCATATATTTTTGTTACTCATTCTGTTGATACAGCCTATCACCTTTATTAATTTATGTACACGAAACCATCCTTTCATTCCTAGGACAAATCCCATTTAATCATGGTGAATGATCTTTTTCATATGTTAGTAAATTCAGTTTGCTAGTATTTGTTGAGGATTTTTACATATATGTTCATCAGATCTATAATTTTTATTTCTTTTGATATCCTTATCTAGCTTTGGTGTCAGAGTAATTGCTAGCCTCATAAAATGGGTTTGGAAGTTTCCCCCTTTCCTCAATTTTTGGGAAGTTTCAAAAGGATTAGGATTAGTTCTTTAAATGTCTGATAGAATTCAGCAGTGAAGCTATCAGATCATGGACTTTTCTTTAAATACGAGATTTTTTATTACTGATTTAATCTCTTGTCTTTGTTATCTTCAGATTTTTCTGTGTCTTCCTGATTCCGTCTTGGTTGGTTGCATGTTTCTAGAAATTCACCTGTTTCTTCAAGGCGTACAGTTTTTTGGTGCATACATCTTCATACTAGTCTCTTGTGCTTCTTTGTATTTTAGTAGTATCAGTTGTAACATCTCCTCATTCATTTCTGATTTTGTTTTTGTGTATTTTGATTCTCTCTCTAATGGTAAGTGTCTACATGTTTACAATTGTTACAACTTCTTGAGAATTGATTCCTTTTGTTAATATATAATGATTTTCTTTTTCCCTTTTCACAGTTTTTGACTTAAAGTCTCTTTTTTGTGATTTAAATATAGATACCATTGCTTTTTTTTTTTTGGTTTCCATTTGCATGGAATGTCTTTTTCTATCCCTTTACTTTCAGTCTTTGTGTGTCCTGAGGTGAAGTATAAACATTTTTTTAGTGACTGTATCCACTGTGTGGATCTACTGTTGCTTACTTGACAAAGCATACCCCTATTATTAGAAAATTAGGTTATTTCCAGTTTTTTACTCTTATAAATAATGACACAAAATATGTCTAAGATCATCTACATTATTTCCTTAAATTAGATTGCTACGGTTTGATTTAGATAAAATGATATAAATATTTTATACTTTTGATCCAGTACCACAACATGACATTTTTACACCAAGCACTTTAAATGTATACCTTAAATTACAGTTAGTACTATCTACATAGACTGTGGGAATAGTAAAATCTGAATTTCTTCTTTGTAGTCCATAGCTATAATGCTTTTCCCTGTGATAGTTTAGGCAACAATTTTCTCCATATTCTAAGTGTAGTGGTAAAATTTTATGGATAATTTTTTCCTCTTTGGAAATCCTTTCATTTTAATTTTTTCACATAATTTCAAATATATTCTCAGTCATTTAAAAGCTGTTTCTCTACTTGATTCTTTTACTTAAATGTTTATCAACTCTGAATTAATTCAGTTTTAGACCTTTCACAGTGGGTTTCATATGTAAGAAATCACAAAACCTCTGGATTATTTTAGGAGACCAAAAGCATGAATTAATCTTGTAACAGATATTATGTCCAAGGTAATCACTGTAAGACTTTTATGTTTCAAGAGTAAAGGTGAAGGTCCTGGAGCGATGGCTCAGCGGTTTCAGCACTTCCCTCGCATGTGCAGGGACACAGGTTCAAACCCCAGCACCACGTACACAACAAAGTGTTGTAGCAATGAAAGTCACATGAAAAACTAAATAAAATTAATTCGCTCTCTCTTGCTCTCTCTCACTTCCTCTTTAAAAAAATTAAAAAAAAAAAGAGTAGTGGTGAAGAATTAAACTTAAATGATGCATAGGCTTCAATACCATAAGAAGAAAAAACATTTCCTGGGTAACTTATCCTTTGAAAAAGGAGTGAAGATTAACTTTATGCATATGGCTCCTGTGTGCAAGTAGTCCTTTGTTGACTGGTTTTATACCTCAGGTTTCTCTAGGCCAAAACTGAGTTCATCCACAAGATCTCACCACAGGTACCCCAGTAACTATATCAGCCATTACTAATATGGCAATCAATCTCTCTCTTAAGTAATTCACTATTAGAGTGTTCAAATCAGAATCATTAGCAGTTAAAGGAATAAGAATTGTTAAACTTGTCTATCCAATATTGTTTTCAAATACTGTGCAAACTGGGTATAGGAGTAAAACAGGAAGATAAAAAAAGCCTTTAAAAATCTCTCAGGGGTGGGGTAGAACTCAATGGTAAAGCACTTATCTAGCATGTATAAGGACGAAGATTCAATCCTTAACACTGAGGGGGAAACTCATATAGAATGTTTACTTATTTAGTTTGTTCTTTATCAAAAATTCTGAACAAGTGCTTCCTAAACTGACATATTTGCTATTATGTTTTTTAATTCCATGCAAGTACAGGACACTAAGAATACAAATACACAAGCAAATAAAAGATAGTATTTGGCTCTTTATCTCAGAGACTGTCTAACTAGAAGACAGTTCCTGCATGTAAAAATGATTACAGCATAGTTAAAGTGTCCTGAAGGAGTCTTATATGAGATATAACAAAGAATAGTAAGGATCTCCTTCAATCTGGAGAAAGATTTCAGAAATGAAAATTGATATTAGTTTACAAGTTAGTCCTTTGTGGATTTTTATAATGTAGAAATAGAAAACTTACTTTTTCATCCCAACAATATTTTTATTTATTTTCTTGAAGAGATGTGTGCTTGTACAATCATAAATGCAAATGTATTAACAATATATGCCCCTGATCCTAATCCAGAATCACCACAACCATCTCTTCACTCTTCTGTTTCCCCCCTACAGATATAAATCTCTCTCTCTCTCTCTCTCCCCCCCCTCCCCATCCCTCTCACTTCTCTCTCTCTCTCTTATGCAATCATTTAATTCTGGAAAATGCATGATCTCATATATATATATATATGCATATATATTTTCCAGAATTAAATGATTGCATAAGTATTATTTGGCTTCTTGGGGGACTAAACAGTAAGATACATTTTTGATTCCCCCCCCAAAAAAAATCCCTCCCTATTATCCCTCCCTCTCTCCTTGCTCCTTCCACTTCCTTCCCCTAGATTATGTCTAGATTATGTGTTGCCTCAACTTTGGTGAGTATAGTACATGAGCTTGACCTTTCACCCAAGCCTAGGTTTTGCTCTAGCCTCCACAAATGAGGAAAAACATTTGATCCTTGAGTCTCTGGATTCGACTAATTTTGCTCAACATAATTTCTTCCATTGCCATCCATTTAACCTTCAAGGGCCATAATATCATTGTATCTAAAAGCTGAGCAGAACTCCATTGTATGTATGTATGTGTGTGTATATATATATGTATATATACACACATATACATGTATGTATATATATACACACCACAGCTTTTGGATCCATTCATCCAGTGAGGGGCATCTGGGTTGGTTCCATAATTTAGCTATTGTAAATTGAACTGTTATGAATTGATTTTTCTGTTTCACTGTAATGTGCTAATTCTAGCTCTTCTAGGAAAATACCCAGAAGAGGGATAGCTGGATCATATAGTGGAGTAATCCTTAATTTTTTTAGGTGTCTCCACACTGCTTTCCAGAGTAGCTGTACAGTCTGCAGTTCTACCAACAGTATACTAGTGTTCCTATCTCCCTGCAACCCCTCCAGCATCTGTTATTGACTGTATTCTTAATTTTTGCCTATCTGACTGGAGTGAGGTGAAATCTTAATGTAGCCTTGATTTGCATTTCTCCGATTACTAGTGATTTAGAACACTTTCTCATGTATTCATTGGCTTGTTCAATTTCCTCTCTTGAGAAGTTTCTGTTTAGATCTTTGGCCCATTTATTGATTGGATTGTTTGTGGTTTTGGTATTAAGTTTTTTGAGTTCTTTGTAAATTTTGGAATTAGTCTCCTGTTGGAGGAATCACAGGCCATGATTATCTCCCATTCTATAGGTTCTCTCTTGACAGTTTTGACCAATTCCTTGGCTGAGCAAAAGCTTTTGTAGTTTAATGGCAGCACATTGATTCCTTCTCTTTTTTTTTTTTTTTTTGGGTGGGGTTAGGGGGGGTCTGCCTAAATCTTTATTGAACACACATTTTTCAGACTTTTCAGTCTTTTAATCTGATTCAGCGTGTTTGTCATCTACTTTTAAAGCCACATTTGTCCTTATATTTCTACCTTCATGATTCAGGAAGTATCAGCTAAGACACTGAACATGTCAAAGTTCACCATAAGGGAATACCTGAAGATTTGACAGAAGTAATCATCTTCTCAGTCAGTCTTTTAAGGGGCAAGGAAACCAATATGAAAAATTTGAAGAATAAGGAAAAGGCGGTATTTAACAAGATAATAGGTGAACAGATAAGGGATATTGGTAAAAAAAAAAATATAAAGGGATAATTGGATGGAATGAAGCTAGGGGCAAGAATAATATTCAGGAATGATGAAATATCCAGAGGAGATACACAGAAGCAGTCCTACAGAAAGGGAAGAGATGGACATAAAGAGATGTTTCCATGGCAAACTCAGTAGAATTTAACAATGGAAATTCATGGTAAATAAAAGGGCCTTTGTTTAAGCAATGAGGTAGGTAAGAAAGTCTAACTCTTTTTTTATTTTTTATTAAGGAGTAGAGTTATTGTACAATCAATTGTTTTTTATTAAGGAGTTGAGTTATTATGATTGAGTACAATCATAATTGATTATCTCCCATTCTGTAGGTTCTCTCTTGACAGTTCCTTTTTTTTTTTTTAAAGAGGAACAGTGAGAGAGAAAAAAGAGAGAATCAATTTTATTTAGTTTTAGTTTTTCATCTGGTAGAGAGAATCAGTTTTATTTAGTTTTTCATCTGGTTCTCGTTGCTATGACACTTAGTTGTGCACGCTGGGGTTTGAATTCATGTTCTTACGTATGCCAGGCAAGCATCATAACTGCTGGGCAATTGCTCCAGCCTCCTCTCTTGACAGTTTTGACCAATTCCTTGGCTGAGCAAAAGTTTTGTAGTTTAATGGTGTCCCACTCATTGATTTTTTTACTTTAATTCTTTGGCTTTGGGAGTCTTGTTGAGAAAGTCTTTGCCTACTCCCAAATGCTGAAGTGCTGGTTCTAATTTTTCTTCTAGCAGTTGTATGGTAGCTGGTTTAATTCCTAGTTCTTTGATCCATTTCAATTTGATTTTTATACAAGATGAGAGATAAGGATCTAATTTCAACTCTCTGCAAGTAGCTGTCCAGTTTGTCCAGCCATTCGTTGAATAGGCTGTCTTTCCTCCCTGCTTTATTTTGACTCCTTTTGTCAAAAATCAGATGTTTAAAGATTTGTGAGTTTGTCTCAGAGTTTCCTATTCCATTGGTCTTCGTTACTGTTTTGATACCAGTACATACTGTTTTTGTTACTACAGCTCTACATAATTTTAGATCTGTTATTGTGAAACCTCCTGTTTTGTCTTTCCTGCTTAGTAATGTTTTGGCTATTCCAGGTTTCTTGTTATTCCAAATGAATTTGAGAATTGCTTTTTCAATATCTGTAAAGAATGACATTGATATCTTGATGGGGATTGCACTGAATCTGTATAGTGCTTTTGGCAGAATGGCCAGAAGTGGAATAGCAGGACCATATGGTGGTCTCATCCATAATTTTTTGAGGATTCTCCACACTGCTTTCCAAAGGGGCTGTACCAGTCTGCAGCTCCACCAACAGTGTGTAATATCAAATTTTAACTCAAATCTGAATTACCATAGATTATAAGTGAAAAATTTAAATGAAATTTTATCATGATATTTACATTCTAAAGGAAAAATTCAGCAGCCAAATATGAAAACAGTTTGAATAAACTCTTAGAAGGGCTTTCATTACAAAGAGAATAACAAATCTTCAGCTTTCAACTCCTTCACGAATTGATTTTGATGTGTATGTGTTATATGATATACAATAATAGCTAATATATTAAGAAATTCTAGAATGTCTTCTGCCCTGCTAATGGATTCAAGAATGCCTCACCAATTATTCTATTGAATGTTTTATTTAAAACTCTCCTTATTGTTCAAAAGAGAAGAGTTCTTAATCAAAGGATCAGGTCTCCTCCTGATAGGATACTATGATTTCAGTGACCATGTATAAATTTATTTCTTTTTTCAGGTACCCCAATTATGAATTTATTAGTGATAACTCTATATCTTGGTCAGCTGGACTGCATAATCGATACACAGAAAATTCACTTCGGGGTGTGATCCTGGATATACATTTTCTCTCTCAGGCAGACTTCCTTGTGTGTACTTTTTCATCCCAGGTATGTGGCAATAAAGCATGTTTAAATAATGAATACTTTTTCATCATTATCGGGTTCAGGAAAATTATTGTTTATATAACTCTGTGCTAGTTATAATGACTCAGGTACAATTTTCCTTATATTTAATAATGAGATATTTTGTGAAACAAGAGATTCTACAAAATAGCTCTTTGAGTACTTTAAATATTTAGTTGTTTGCCAGCAATGGTTGAATATATCTCCACTGGAGCCAGTTAGTGACGTTTAAAATACCTGGCTTCTTTACAGCATGTAACACAAACAGCAAGTAATTCATCTTACTTATTACTTTCTGATGTTGTATACATTCAGTATGTAACCAGAATCCATCCATTTCAACTCATCAGTGCGCTGAATATTTTTTTAATAGGTGCAACACATTCTTACATAGTGAGGGGGTTTGTTGATACACATTCATACATTCTTAGGTAATGATAATGAACCCAATTCTTGCTCAGGGTTCCCGCCACCTGCCCACTCCCCATTCTTCTACCTCCACTGCATTCTCCTCAGTTACAAATACTAATGCATTGCACTGATCTTGAGATGCTTAAGTGCCCAGCATTTTGTCTCACTAGCTTGCTTTATAGAAAAGAAGAACGAGTAAATTTAATCCCTTTTCAGATCCTACAGCATTTCTACTACACAAGAAAATATACATCAAATTTAAGCAATACAGAAACTAACTATACATTAAATTTAAGCAATACAATATCATTCTTTTGAGTTTAATTGTTACATATAATTATGTTATAGGTTTGGTGTATATGTTTTTATGAGTGGTCCAATCAGTCTGATATGCCCTGTGGAATATAAATATAGCAATATTTATTGTGAATTTTATTTTTCTTTCTCATTATACACATGTTATTGGTTAGTTCATTTATCCAGCTGTTAAATGACTGTGTTCACAGTTGTATTAGGTACAGAGAGGATTTCAAAAGAGATTGAAGATACAGTTCTTACCCTGTCAGAATCAAAATATTCATATGAATCAACTAGAGAATAATTACTAAAAAATGTAAATCAGTATAAGATAAATATGTGCTTAAATGCTGAAAATAAGCATAGAATAGAAAATGTGAAAAAAGAAAAATAACATTATTTACATGGAAATATATTTCTGGGAGAATAAAGTAATCCCAGTAACTTGGGAGGCTGAGGCAGGAGGATTACAAGTTCAAGGCTAGCCTGGGCAACATAGAGAGAACCTTTCTCAAAATAAGAAAATAATAAAAGGGATGGGGATGTAGGCCAGTGGTATAGAATGCCACTGGTTTCTATTCCCAGTACTGAAAAACAAACAAACAAACAAAAAGGTATCACATGTAAAACAACAAGAACAGTATTTAACAGTGTATTAAATACATGACCTGCTACTGGGTGTGTGTTATAGGAATATCTTTATCTGTTAGAAAGACTCTAGTATTGATTTTAGCAGTTTTTTCACATGGCTCTATTATACACTATGTGCTCTTACATTTTAAAAGGAGCATGAAACATGATTCATGTGGTTATGAGTAATGCTTCGGTCCCACCCAGTCATCATATAGTCAGGTACACCAATTCTTTATGGAAAAAAGTAACCAGTAACATTTAGTATATTAGTTTCTATATGCCATTGTACCATCTCACCTTCATTTTTTTTACTTAACTTACTGAAAGAGAACATTGCCATGTAATGTGACTTTTCAGAAACAAAGTCCTTTATTCTCAAAGGTTGAGTGATAACTAATAGTATTTGCTTTGGTTAATGGGAGTAAACTTGTATATGTATTGACTTTAGGGAAATTGATCTTCAGACTTTTCCTATATATGTCATAGGCATGCTAGGAAGTGGGAGAAGACGAAAGCCATACATACAGAAGAGTGACAGAAGAACCTAATCTCAGCCCAGCATAAAACATGGGCAACCAATTTTTAACTTCCCTTGATGATAACTTTCTTATTTTAAGAGATAATTAGAAAGTGATATAAATTCAATATCTTCTTCAAAATGCTTTGACAGTTCTTAGGTCATCTTACTCACATAAACTTTGTCTCCTATGTGTTATCCTTTGAGAAAATATTATACTATATAACACAATAAGAAAGAATTGATCTGTTGACCACAATCTATTGCAGACAATGCAAGAAGAATTTACTGCCATGGTAGGACGAAAAATACAAGGCTTGATGTTTGAAAACCTACAGACATAAGTGTCATGGCACCCTAATCAGGATTCCTCATAAGGTTTTAGAACCATCCCCGAAAATAGCTTTATCTCCTTAAGTGAGGTCTGAGAATTTTCTCTCCTTAAATGAAATGTTTGGATTTTTTTTAACTTATTTATTTTAGTACCAGGGATTGAACCCAGGGGTGCTTAACCAGTGTGCCTCATCTGCAGCCCTTTTTATTTTGAGACAGGGTTTTGTTAAGATGCTTAGAGCCTAAGTTGCTGAGGCTGGCTTTGAATATGAGATCCTCCTTCCTCACCTACCCAAGTCTTTGGGATTATAGGTATGCGCCACCCTGGCCAGCAAATGAAAAGTTTTTAAAAGCCAATAATATGATTCTACTCTCTAATTTTGTTACCATCTTTGCTCATAGTTTTCTGAATCCTATCATCAGAGCTATTTCTCAAAGACAAGTTTATCCTGAAAACCTCATAAATTGAAGCATACTGTCTTCAGGATTTAATATGATAATTAGAGGCAATATTAGCATTTTATAAGAGCATCAAGTGAATTTTGAAAGCTGTGTGGTCACGTTCTGAACTATTCTATCAAATATGCTAATCTCATTGGAAAACACCTATCACCAAAGCATCTACTTTGTCACTTGTGCTCTTATTTGATGAAACTATCTTAAATCTGAAGCAAATAAGTTACAATTGGAGAAATAAGAGTACTTAGTAGCTCAATGTGAGTTTTTGGCTGAATCAAGTTTCAAATCTTTTGGAGCCTTATTTTATTAGTCTCAGTATTCTACCCAAGACCCTAATTGTGTCATGACATTCCCAGTATAAACTTAGTTTGTCAGTGAAATAAAGGCATTGTCTTGAACCTGTCTAGTCAAAATTCTAACACTGGAACTTGGACAACTCAAACTCCTTATATTTTAATATCTGCAAAATTAAAAATATTTTCTAACTTTAGTTTCATTTGCAGGTTACATATAGCATTTGATAATTGTCCCTCACGTTCCTGAAATTCAGATTATTTGAAAAGTTGAAGAGATGATTAACCTAATTTTATTTCATTTGACCCTAACAGTGAAGAATAAGCATCTCAGGCTGGGGGGTGTAGCTCAGTGGTAGAGCACTTGCCTAGTCTACGTGTGTTCAGACTCAACCATTACCCCAAAAAAAAGAGCATTTCCGATCAATATTTTGATCTCATGAATGCTATGGTTTTAAAAGACTACTGAGTAGTCCTAAAATTGCTCACTAAGCAGCATTAACAATTACCTATTATTAGAGTCATTTTAAATAAATGCAAAAGTATTGGTAATAGGAACATTACATCAATTAACTGAGATGGCCACAGATTTAGGAAAATCTGATGTGAATAGAGTTCTCAATTCAGTATGTATAAAGGAAGATAGTTCTCTGTTCTGTGATCACCTATTCTGAGAAAAGTTTCTGAAATCCATACTGAATCTATTTATTAATTGCTTAAAATGTTATCCCTCTATGAAGATAGTTTAACTCTATAACCAAACATTAAACTCAAGGAATGAAGCTCACAGTGTGGGATTTCACCTCCCATTTGGTGGACAATGAAGATATTCTTTGGACAGAGGAATTTTAAGCAGTCTTTTTTTTTTTTTTTTTAAGAGAAAAGGACAGTGAGAGAGAGTCAGAGGAATCAATTTTTATTTAGTTTTTCACATGGCTTTCGTTGCCCCTATGCTTAGTTGTGAACGTGGGTGCTGGGGTTTGAACCCGTGTACTCACGTATGCTTGGCAAGCGCCGTAACTGCGGAGCCACAACTCCAGCCCCTTAAACAGTCTTAAAACTACACTACTCAGGCATCTTACCCAAAGGCTAACTCAGCTTATTTCACCCCAACCATGCTTTTATATATATAGCACACTTAAAACTCTATAGAACAGAAATGGCAGCTGTGTTTTAGCTCACTTAAAATGCTAATTGATTGTTAGTAATTATTGGAATCTATAGAGAAGAGTTCTGAGACAAAGTTCTGAGTTATCAGAAAAGGTGGTGTGATTGATAACAGTGAATAAAGGCAAAAGAACAACAGTATTCATATTAAGTATTTGCAGTCTTAATTCTAAACCTTAAATTCTTCAAGGCTTATACTGTTACTCTTTTTTGTTGTTGTTGTTGCTTGTTTGATATCAGTGCCCAGCCTATATGACTTTATAACTTTTAATAAATGCTTATTAAAATTAACTGATTTGTATTCTACAATTACTTTTCATGGTATGTATATAGTTTCCCCCACAAAGACCTTAATTGTAATAATCTTTTGTGTGCATTTTTTAAAAAGACACAAGCATAGAAATGAAGAATGATTTCTACCATCATCTGATAGCATATGATTTGAAAGCTTGTGCCTAGAATCCACTACTTCTCAACCTTCTCAGTCCTTGAAGCCATGTTTAGCCAAAGACTTTCAGTTTGCCATGAAGGAGAGCTTTTTATATACTGTGCTAACAATTTTTTTTTCATTTCTTTCCAAGGTCTGCCGAGTTGCTTATGAAATCATGCAAACACTGCATCCTGATGCCTCTGCAAACTTCCATTCTTTAGATGACATCTACTATTTTGGGGGCCAAAATGCCCATAATCAGATTGCCATTTATCCTCACCAACCTCGAACTGAAGAAGAAATCCCCATGGAACCTGGAGATATTATTGGTGTGGCTGGAAATCATTGGGATGGCTATTCTAAAGGTGTCAACAGAAAACTCGGAAGAACAGGCCTATATCCCTCCTACAAAGTCCGAGAGAAGATAGAAACAGTCAAATACCCCACATATCCTGAGGCTGAAAAATAAAGCTTAGGTGTAAGAGATGAGCAAACAAACTCTGTTGGAACCATTTCAGCCAAGAAGTAGATGAAGAAGGCCCTGACCTAACAGCAATGGTTAAATGGTAGATACCATTGGCACCAAGCGCAACTAGGAACTGACAAATGCTTCGTTGGTGGAATTTCTCTTTAACAAGGGTTGCAATGCCCTCAAACTCATGCACAGTACAATAATGTACTCACATATAACATGCAAACAGATTGTTTTCTACTTTGTCCCTTCTTTAAATATTATGTCCCCATGAAACAAACACTGCCACGTTGTATAATTTAAGTAACACAGACTTTTTGTGTGAGACTTCAAACATGGTGCCTATATCTGAGAGACCTATGTGACTTATGAGAAGTCCTGAACAGCTCCCTACTGTGGGGAAGTTTATTCTTAGCCAGTGGTAGTGTTGTGACCACTGAATTCACTCCAATCAACAGATTCAGAATGAAAATGGATTTTTTTCCTTTATAAGGTTGTCTTTTTTTTTTTAAGTAATTGCATCAGTTCATCCACTTCATCATTAATAAGTGAAGGATACATCAGAAAATTAAATATTCACTCTCCATTAGGAACTTTTGTAAAACAATGCCATGAACAAATTCTTTAGTACTCAATGTCTCTGGACATTCTCTTTGATAACAAAAAATAAATTTTAAAAAGGAATTTTGTAGTTTCTAGAATTTTGTATCACTGATGCGGTGATCAGCTTTATAGTAGAAAAACTATGATAAAAGGAGTTTTATAGTTTTTCAGCTTTATTTTTTGTTTTTGATACAGTAATCAGATCTTAACTGAAAGAGACATTGGTCCATTTTAATAATAAAAACCATTTTAGTTGGTGCATATTACAAAGTTGCTAAGAACATTCTTTGGGAGCTTTCATTCTCTTAGAGTGGACATTGTTGGTTTAATTGAATGAAATACTGAAAATCTTTGCTCCCAGAGGAACTATTACCTCCATTTCTATAACCATTTCAGATTTTGTTTGTTAATCTTTCTTAGTGTGTCTCTTACCAGTTTTTGTGAATTGGGTTCTGTTATTTTATCCAGGAACCAAATTATGCCCTTACCTGTCATGTCCGGCTTTTAAAAGTAGAAAGAGTTTTTAGAGTGGGAAGCTCTAAAATGAAATGTGTATCTCATGGTATGAAGAATTAATTTGGTGACCAAAGGAGAGAGGGACCAGCATGGGACCTAAAATGAACTTGGGATTATCTCTTCCAAACACTTACTTTTAGTAATATCATGTTGGACTCACTTAAGAAGATAAGAGCTTTTCTCCTAATAAAAACATTTCTGTTTGTATGTAGTTTGCCTGCTACAGATTCCTTGCAGAAGGGTTGCATAGTATTTGTCATCCTACCTTCTGAAAGGAAACTATGGTGCATGTAGTGACTACTATTGGGCCTGGTGTGAAGTATCAGGGATTCCAGAGCTCAGTTAGCTCTGACCTTTACAACCTCACTAAGTTAGAATACCTGTGAATAAAACCCTCTCAGTAAATGTCCCTAAATTCTTTCCACCTCTTGAGTCAAGTCTTCCAAAACACAAAAATTAACTATTTATAATGCCAGTAAGCATTTAGTTCTGGTACAAATTTTAAAAAATCATTTGAAATATCTGAGCAGAGGTAATTTTGAATATTAGTTATTCTCCAGTTTCCATCTAACTTGTCATCAGAACATCAGTAACTATGGATCTGATTTGTGCCTTTATATAAAGGAAAATTAATCTCTTTCATTCTAAGTTGGTCCAATTCAAGAGGTAAAGGAACCAAAGAACAGAAATATGAAGGAAAGACATTAAGGAGTAGTTCTCACATGGAGGTAAAGACTTAAGTTCGGGGGCTGAGGCAGTTGCTCATCAGTTAACAGCGCTTCTGTAGCACGCATGAAGATGCAGGTTTGAATCCCAGCACCAGGTACACAAGTGTTGTGGCAACAAAAACCACATAAAAAACTAAATAAAATTGATTATCTCTTTCTCTCTCTGGCCCTCTCTCCCTTTAAAAAAAAAAGTTTCAGATATTTTATATTTCAATAGAATTTTCTTTCCCCATCCCCCAATTGGGAGTCTCAATGTATTTCCCAGACTGGCCTTGAAATTATGATCCTCCTGCCTCAGTCTTCTGTGTAGCTAGGATCATAGGCATGAACCACTACTCTTGCCTAGAATTTCCACTTAAATCGATTTGTTTACTAAGGTTTCCTCTTTTAATTCTCTACAAGTGAATTACTTTACTTCATTGAACATAGTGATAATTACTTTAAAATCCTTTTCTTATTATAGGCAACATCTGAATAATCTCAGAATTAGTTTCCACTCTTTATTCTCTACAGAATGGGTCATTATTTTTGTTGTTTTGTGTCCTTCTTATATTGAGTAATTTTAAATTGAGTCCTGAACTTTATAAATGTTTGCATTGTGGATTCTGTTATACTCCTGAAGAGTGCTGATTTTTTTTTTTTAATGTTTGCAGGCATTAACTTTATTGGACTCAACTTGTAAGCTGTGTCCTGGGTAGCAGTTCAAATATCAGTTCAGTACTTTTATCTGTAAAAGAATTGTAGTTTCTCCTACACATAACTCAGGGGTTCACCAGAGATTTGAGTAGTGTATGCAAAGAATTTAGGACATCACTACTTTCTCTTTGGTTCCTTTCTGAGATTTCCCACACACACTTTGCAGCAGTATAGTTGCTCTGTTTCTGTAGTATCCATTGATTCTTCAACCAGGAAAACTGAACTTTCTCCATGAGAACCTGGTACTTAAGACAATTAGGAGGATTTGGATCTTTCCTTGTTATATGACCCGTTTCTGGAAAAGACTTGTGTGAAACTGCATTGTTACCTTGGGCTCATTAAGTGTGGTTAACAGCATCCTACATGTTAATGACAAAGCAGTTAGAAAATAATCTTACCAAGGCTTTCCTGGTCCTTCCACTGGAGTCTGATATAGTGCTAACCTGCATACTGAACCAGGTAAGTTCAAACCTGTTGTGAAAGGCCTCTCAGCCCTATCCAGGGTTTCGTTGTGTGCCAAATGAATGATACTTGTTGCTTCCCTCTCCGAGCTTTAGTTTTTCCTGTGATATAGAGCCACACTTATGTACTATATTTCCTCTTTGTTAAGCGTTGAGTAAATGAATAGCCCCAGCTTGTGAGGGAGTTGAAGTTTAAAGAAAAAGCACATATAAAAAGTTCCCTCCTAGAATAATAGTTGTCATTTATATCTGAGAGAATATACAATCACTGTATATTCAATGAGAAGGAAGAATGTTGGAGTCTCTTGAAGAGTCTCTGCCTCATTGAAAGTAAATTTCTCTTACTTCAGGGGAAATGCACAAGTCCCCTTTAGCCATTGCCAACTGCCTGATATTTCATTTGTGTTCCCAGGAGACTGCAGTAGGATCCATAGACCTGTACATGGTAGTAGATGTGTTGCTTGGGGACTGGTGAATTTGGGAACTTGGATTTAACACCCTAACTTATGCCAGATACAGGCTGGGGAATTTTTAAAGTGCAATGCCCTGAGGGGAACACAAAGGAGAATCGACCTCTGTCCTTACTGTTCCTGGGCGACAGTGTCCCTCATCGAAACACAAGAGCTGATCCAGGACCCTTGGTAGGCAAAAAGCAGGCTTAGAAATTTCTCTGGCTTCAACTGTCATGGTGTTACAAATATTTGAGACCACTAACTCTCTGTGGGTTCAATTTTTTGTTCTTTATACAGGTTAGAATCTCTGACTCAACTCCCTGCTGGACTGTTCAGTCCAGTTCAGTTGTTACCTGCTTTCTCCCCTTCTTGTCTTTAAGACTATCTTGGTTTTGTATTTCTACTACCTATACAGAGAATGATCTCATGTGCATGGTTCTCTTTACTATTCTGTTTCTCTTGTAGTTCCTATTCCTCATTATTAACATAGATGATCATTTTGTCACTAGCATCTCTTAAAATATCTAAGGGAACCAGACATCGCCTAGGAGAGTTTTAGGTAAGATAATTTGTTGACCTAAGTTATAATGAAACTAGGCACTGTAGTCATGTCCACTCAAGCTAAATGTTTTCAAGGTTTCTAGATATTAATGGTACTACAAAGGCAGGGAGCATGGCCAGACCATCTTTTATGTCTAACTATGTCAATCTGGACATAGCCTATACTTTTTAAAAGTGATAAAGCAATGTATTGAAGAGTAGGACCATAACCATTTGATGTTTTGGGAAGAGAGCAAGGAGGAGAATTTGAAACTCTGCCTGATATCCTCCCACTAGTAATTGTTCTCTATAACCTCTCCTCCCACATCAGTGTCCTGTGGAGGCCGTTGTTCCCTGACCGCCTGTATGGGTTTGGAAAAGGCCATTGACAAAAACACAGCATGTTTGTCCGTTGTCCAGATGCAGGAGAGCATCTGGTGAAGGCTGGGAATGTGCAGCATTTTGTGCAGAGGACACAGATAATTTAGACTGTGGGTGTGGTCTTTGAGTTCCTGGCTAGTCATTTGTACTCTCTAGCAGATCACAGCCCCTAAGAATTCCTGGCCTGGGGCTGGAGCAGTGGCTCAGCTATTACCGAGCTTGCCCGATTCAAACTCTAGCACCACATACACAATGAAGTGTCGGAGCAACAAAAGCTACATGATAAACTAAATAAAGTTGATGCCCTCTTTCTCTCTTTTTAAAAAAAGAAAAAAAGAATTCCTGGCCCAGCAAAGGAAATAGAGGGTAGTGGGTGTAAAGGCAGAAGACCCAGCTCTTAAGTTTGGTTTCTCTCATTAGTAATGTCCCTGAATCTCAGATTCACCTAAGAAAAATCAGTAGTACTCACTGAAGGTCATTGAACTGAGATTCAAAACACCAGGCTTTAGGCTTTGAATGTGCCATTAGAAGTGGCAGGCCGAACAGTTTTTCTTCACCTGTGGAATGAATTGGCTGATTTTTTTTCAGGGTTTCCAAGTTTGATCCTTCTGTTGAGCTCCACATGCAGGGAGTAGTTGCTATTCAGCCTTAGGTGATTGTAGTCCTAAGGACAATATGTAGCCAGATCTTTGTTTTCCCAGACAAGTACAATCTTTTTTTATGCATACTCTTCAGAAACTGTAGCAAATAATTTAAAAATGTATAAAACAGTAAAGTGGCCAAATATCTATGGCTACTTTGGGTCCATGGTGCATTAGTTTATAGCTTCTGGACTAAAATGAAAAAGTTATTTTCTAACTTCTAGATTGTCTCTAGAAAGGATTGGTAAGGTGGGTAACAGGGTAACAGCTGCACAATGCTTCCAAGTTCAGTTGCTGTACATATCGCAATTCTTTGGGCATATCTGCTTGGCTGGCCAATCCTGGGCTCAGAAGTAACAATATGGTAAAAGACAGCTGTGCTCTGGAATCTCAGACCCTGTGCCCCTCAGGCTTGGCCTCATAATGGGGAAGATAACTTCCAAGTTCTTTTCCAATACTAACTTTCTGAAAGGGCCATGATAGAGTCAGATTCTAACAAGGCCATAAATGGAACCAACCTGAATCTATCTTGGTGAGGAACCTGATCTGGTAGCAAGAGGAACAAGAACCCATTTGCAAGACCAGGAGACAAAGTCTTTTTCTATACCTCAATTACAACAGAGTAGTAATTCCTTACCTAATTAACAAGCTGTCTAAACCCACCTGTTAAGATTTGTAAATTCTTTTTTTTTTTTTTTTTGCATTCTTTCCTATATTTCCTGGTAAATCTTTCACAGAATCACAGATTTGTTTCAGTTAAGCTAAGAGAAGAAGATAGGCCAAAAAATTTAGGAGTCAGAGGCCAATTGGGGGAAGGAACATCTCCCTGGTCCTAGATTTGAACCCTCTGCCGTCCAAGAAATCAGAAGTGTCAGTAGATGTCCACAATGAGTCCCTTCTGGTCTATTTCATTATTTTTAAAGTAATAGCTATAGCCACAAACAGTGGAAATTGCAAGCACATGCTGGTTGGTCCAAGAATGAGAACCTCTGATTTATGTTAAGGTTAAGGAACAAGGAGTTCAAAATCAGATTGCTCCAATTTCAAGTTTTGGCTTCACACCTTTTGAGCATCAACAGGTCAAATCTGAGCTTTTTAAGAAACTCTTGATGATTTAAATAACCAGAATATTCCTTAAATCAATAATTAGCAAGCTATGCTATGCCCACTACCTGGTTTTTTTGTTTTTTTGTTTTTTTGTTTTTTTGGTTTTTTTTTTTTTTTGTTTTTTTGTTTTTTTTGAGACAAGGTCTCACTAAATTGCTGCGGCTGGCCTTGAACTTGTGATCCTCCTATCAGTTTCCCAAGTTGCTGGGGTTACCGGTGAGTTCCACTATGCCTGGCTACTACCTGGTTTTCTAAGTGAAGTTTTATTGGACCACAGCCATGCACATTCATTCACATATCAGGTATGCCTCCTTTCTAACTACACTAGCACAGTTCAATCTACAATGTCTAGAATACCAATTGTACTATCTCATGAAACCATATATGAGAGTTCCATTATTGTGGCGTGATCTGGTGAAAAGAACACAATACTTCGAGTCAAAAAACCTGAGCCCTGCTTGTAACTCTGAAACAGTCCTACTGATGCCTTGGCAAGCAACATAATCAAAGCTTTAGTCTTCTTACCTTGAAATGGAGGCAGCTTTCAGCTGTTTTGAGAAATAAGAGACAAAAAATTGCATTGTAAAGACTAAGCTCTGCAAAGTCAATTTCCACTCACATCTTGAACAATTTGTGTAGTCCTAGAACTACAGTAGGTCCTGATGAAAATGAAATCCATTTAAAGAGCTTAGAGTGTAACTAGAAAGATGTGCACCAATGAATTTTACTGGAAAGACAGAGAAGTTATGCACATTTGAACTAACTGAAACATAATAAAGGTTCACATTTACTGACCTAATGTGTGTCATATATTACATACATTATCTCGCATAATCTTTTTTTTAAAGAGATAGGACAGTGAGAAAGAATTTTATTTAGTTTTTCATGTGGCTTTCGTTGCTCCGACACCACTTTGTATGTGCTTCTGGAGTTCAAACCTGTGTCCTTGCACATGCCAGGCAAGTGCCACAACTGCTAAGCCACCACTCCAGCACCTCACATGCATAATCTTCACTTTAGCCCTATCAGGTAGGTATTATTGTCCCCATCCTACACAGCGGGGAAAAATGGTTTTTATTATTCATTGACTGTTCCAGACATCATTTTAAGTGACTCATTTTAATTTATTTCATCCTCATAACACACTGAGATATGCACAATTCTAATTTCTCTGATGAGGAAACGTACAGAAATTAAGTGCTTGCCAATCTTT
Source organism: Aplodontia rufa (assembly GCA_004027875.1). Taxonomy (NCBI): domain Eukaryota; kingdom Metazoa; phylum Chordata; class Mammalia; order Rodentia; family Aplodontiidae; genus Aplodontia; species Aplodontia rufa. The sequence goes on from PVKS010005969.1 coordinate 53,859, forward strand.
TTCATATAATGCAGAATTTCTAATATTTCTTTGGCATTCTGTGTTAAAACTTGAGAGGACCTGGGTCATCTATATGGGGCTTGGTAAAAGATTCAGTACATCTCTTTTAATAATTGACTGACTAGAATGACTCACTGGAGGATCCAGAAAGGCAAATTGGTGACATGGTCACCTTAGATTGCTCTCCAGCAAGAGGTCCTAGGTCTAAAGCATTATGCAACAAAATATCAAGTACTATGTCCAAGAAATCTCACAGGAAGTCATATAGTGTTCAAATGTAATTTCAACTGTTATAAAATGTTAAATAGTTAGAAATTGCATTAGCTATTTTATCATAAAAATTGCAACCAATTGCATTTTATGGTATACCTTCAATCTATTTGTGGTCGGGAAGCTCTGGGTTAGTTCTGGGTTAAATAACTTGCAAGGCAAATGACTATTATGGGGCAAGTGGAATCAAGGCTTACGTCCAGGACTGCTTGATTCTCAGTCTGCTTAGCCTCCAAGCAATCTTGCCCTTCTGCACTGAAGAATCAAACCAAGTGACTCAGACTCCCTTTAACCTTAGGTATTTGATTATTTGAAATTTGATCATCCAGTCTAAGGGTGAACTTCTTGTTGATCATAGTCTCCAATTAGCTTTATCCCTCTATCACATTCTCTCACAATTTTAGAACTAGTATTTTATGCTTCTTTCTATTCACTCACTACCCACATCCATAACAGGAAATAGATGAGAAAGTGGACAAGTAAAGATTCTGTGAGTTGACAGGCAGTAGACCGCCCCTGGGCTTGGGAGACATCTGCCTGGGCTCACTCCTCCTCTGGAGCTCTGCTTGTCTGCATCCATCTGAAGTGTCCACTCCCAGCTCATCCTGCCATCTAATATGTAGAGATGCTAAATTATAACAAGTGCTACTTAACCTATCACTTAGCAGCCCCTAAATGCAGGAGGAACCCTGGGTGTGGATCCATTTGCCTTAATGAGATATACCTCCAACCAGAAGCAGCTTCCCCACGTGTACTTCCGAGAAGACACTGCTCATGCAGGTGAATGTTCTGTAACTGAAGTTCAAGTAGAAAATATATGTGTAAAACACATTGGCCTAATATGAAGCTTTAGTTTTACCTAACGATGGCTTTTCTAATTTCCAAGCCCAGTTACATTTGAATTTCACACTCCAGGATTCTTCGACGTGGAGAGAGCTAAAGGAGGTGGAAGATGCAGATGTTATTTTATTCCTGGCTTTGTCTGGCACACTGTGATGTTGGTGATACATGGCAGGATGTCTGGGGCAAGGTTAGTGACCCATTAAGGTGTCCTGAGCTCTGATTAGAGAGAGCTTGGAACCAGCAGAGTTGTCAACACTCAGTTTCTTTTTTATTAAGATTCTGCCTCTTAAGCTCTGGAGGCCACTTACCCCTTCCCATTCCCAAGAAAAGACAAAGTTAAAGCCTGAGGTCATTGCTTAGTGGAAGCCCCAGGAGCTGACTGGGCCAGAAAGGGCCTCTCTTAGCCTGACTCCTCTCAGCAGCCACTCCATTATCAGGCTTCTCTCCTGAGCTCATGCCCTGGAATACACAGAGCACCCAAGCTAGAGGGGCTCTCACAGGAGCAGATGCTCAAGAAAGAGTGAGGATGCTAAGGAAACCCACTGGCAAGACAGGGAGGTCAGGAAGAAAGAAGATTATTGCACGGTGTTTGTGTGTGTGTGTGTTTGTGTGTGTTTGAGCCCATACAGGAAGAGTTTGGATACTATCCTCCAAACAGAATTCTGTTGTCTCTTGTGGGGGAATAGTTTTCCATATTTTTATTTGCATGTTATAGTTATACATAATAGTGGGATTTTTGTGTAACACAAATAGTGTTGCATATTTGTACATACACATGACAGAACAATATAATTTGGTCAAATATTGTTTCCTGGTATTTCTCCTTCGCTCCTTTCCTCCCTCCCCTCCACCCTGGTCTCTTTCCTCTATCTTAATGGTCTCCCTTCAATTTTCATGAAATACCCCCCAACATATACACACACACCTCCTTTTTCCTTTTCTCCTCTAGCTTCAACGTCTGAGAGAAAACATAAGAGTTCTGTTTTCTTTTCTTATTGAGAAATTTATTTGTTGAACAATCATACACATTTTTAACAAAATAATATATAATGTATATAGATTCTGAAGATTAGATTTACCCCCAAGATTGCCCCCCCTAGTTACCCACCCTTATTCCTCCCTTCCCCTTCCCACAACATCTCTAAAAAAAGTATTAGGTTGTGTAACATTACACAATATCGGGATTTAACACCTGATAATAGACCACTTTTCTCAATGGCCAGGGTCTAGTTCCAGCCTCCACAGATGAGTGAAGACATTCGGCCCTTGGCTTTCTGGGTTATGCTGATTTTACTCAGCATAATTTCTTCCATAGCCATCCATTTACCTTCAAAGCTGCAATATCATTGTTTCTAATTGCTGTGTAAAATTCCATGGTATATATGTACCACAGTTTTTGGATCCATTCTTCCAGTGAGGGACATCTGGGTTGTTTCCATAGTCTAGCAATAGTAAATTGAGCTGCTATGAACATAGATATTGCTGTGTCACTGTAATGTGCTGATTCTAAATCCCCTGGAAAGATACCCAGGAGAGGAATAGCAGGATCATATGGTGGCAATTCTTTCCCTTTCTGAAGAGTTCTGTTTTCTAATTGCAATTCAGTCTGACAATAAGCTTACTGTATAAGCTCCTCACTCAGCTTCAGTTTTTAAAGACAAAAATTATATCTTATTGTATTCCTGGTGCATGCACAGTGACTGGTACAAAATAAGTTCTTAAAAATATGCTGGAATAATTACAGATTAGTGATTGTCCCAAGGAGACGATGAGGTGGGGAGTCAGCGCTGGGTCCAGGGCGGCTCTGGTAGGCATTGCTGTGAGGCTGTGGGAATTCAGGCTGTGGTAATTCAGGCTGCGTAGAGCAGTAGAACATCTGCAGCGCATCTGCCATCTTCCTGAGCTGTGCCGGCTCTTTACAATACTAATTCTCCTGTAGTTTAGTGGAGTTGAATTCTTGATAGTCCTTTTTTTTTTTTCTTTTAAGAGAGAGGGACAGTGAGAAAGAATTTATTTAGTTACATGGCTTTCGTTGCTCCAACACTTCATTGTGTATGTGGTGCTGGGGTTCAAACTGGGTTCTCTCACTTGCCAGGCAAGCACCCAAAGCCACTGAGCCACCACCTCTTTTTCTTTTCTTTAACACACGAGGAAACTAGATTTAAACAACTTTCACAGAATCACATAGCAAATGTGTCTGAGGCAGGATTCTATCCTGGGTCTGACTCCTAAGTTTGTGCTCTTTCCATGGTCCTTGCTAGCTTCCAGTGAAGCAAACCAAATTTGCACCCCATGCCACCTCCCTGTTCACGCGCCTCTCCTCTCTATCCTGCTCTTAGCTTTGTTCTTCCATGTTAGCCTCTCTAATATTATTTTTCTTCCTGAGTCGGCTTATTTGTCACTTGACTGTGTCTCCTTATTAATGTAACCGGAGTTGAACATTATGCATCCCCATTGCCTCATTTGCCAGCATGGTGCTGAGCACTTATGAGCGAGGCAATTAGACTGAGCTCAGAGGGGCCATAACATCTGCATCTTCAACGGCTTTCATAGAGAAATGGGATGGAGAGGAAAGAATGTGAGATGGAGCAGGGAAGGATAGGTGTGGCATGTGCATGAAAGAGAAGAGACTGCGGTAGGCAGAACAGGATGGAGCAGACATCAGGCTCTTTTCTCTTGATACCCAGCCTTAACTCAAAATGATCTGCTTGTAACCTGGGTCTCTGAGCCTCCAGGAAGGCAACAAGGTCATTTCTGTTAAATTACCCCTTCTATCTTGTTCATGTGGGTGATCTCAACAACAGTAGCAGAACCCACTTATTGAGGCCTACTGTGTGCTTAACACACATTTAATCTCACTTAATATATATAATTGTTGTGGGCTAAATATTCATATGTTTTTGGGAAAGGAAACAAACTCAGGGAATGTAAGTAACTGTTCAAGTTCACACAATTAGCGAGTGACAAAACAAAGAGAAAAGGCAGGAAAACCCTAAAATGAAGGAAGCGGGGCTGGTTGAGGAGCAGTTGCCATCAGGTTAGGCCTCTCAAAACTGCCTCTGGGGGCTGGAGCCGTGGCTCAGCGGTTCCGATGCTTGCCTGGCAAGCACGAGGACCGGGTTCAAACCCCAGCACCACGGACATAACTGAGTGCTGGAGCAACGAAGGCCATGTGAAAAACTCAATAAAGTTGTTTCTCTCTTTCTCTGTCTCTCACTGTCCCTCTCTCTTTATTAAAAAAATAAAAAAAAAAACTGCCTCTGCTTGGGCACTGCCCAAGTGAACTGGAAGAGTGAGGGAGCAACTCAATGAGCCCCATCAAGACCTCACCAGAGAAGGAAGATCTCTAGGTCCTAAAGAATGATGCTTGAATCCCCACCTAGATTTCCAAGGAGGCTTCATTAGTAGAGGTTGTTCAGAGACTGGGGGCTTTATCCTCAGGAAGAGGATTTGACCTTGGGCAAATGGCATAATTTCTCTGTGTCTCAGTTTCCCTCTCTGTGAATTGGAAAAAAAAATATTGTACTTCCTTGATAGAGGCTTTGTTTGTTGAGATGAGGTTTCACTAGCTGTCCTCAATCCTGCCTCAGCCTCCTGAGTTGCTGGAGGTGCAGGTCTGTTCCACCATGCCTGGCCCTAATAGGGTTTTGTAATGAGTAAACAAGTTAGTAAATGTGAAACAGAGCATAGTTGTGAAGAGTTAGAACACTCAGACTAGCACACGAGGAATGCCATTTCTCTGTTTTATGTTATTATTATTATTATTACTATTTATTATTACCCTTATTATTTGAGAGATGATGGTGGGTCAGGTCAGAATGGTAATAGTGGAAGACAAGGGGCCATATTTGGGGAATGCTTTGATGGTACAGCCAGCAAGATTTGTTGACAGACAGGAAGCGTGGAATGAAGAGAGGAGTCTAACCTATATGACAGCTGAGGAAATAGCACAGCAGAAATAGCCCACTGTTGTTTCTAGAAATTTTCAGAGTACTTATCACTAAACAATTTAACAATCACAGAAATTAAAATTATGTTATAAGGTCACTCATGGCCTACCATGTAAAAATCCCTAAAGAATCAGCTGATTTCATTTTTCCCATTGGCTTTAATCCTTATTGTTATGCATACATGATTTTTGGGGGTGGGGAGACTGGGGCTTAAACCCAGGGTCACTTTACCATGGAGCCACATCCCAAGTCCTTCTTATTTTTTATTCTGAGACAGGATCTCATTAAGTTGTTGAGGGCCTCGCTAAGTTGCTAAGGCTGTTCTCAGACTTGCAAGCCTCCTGTCTCAGCCTCCTAAGTCATGGGGATTATAAGCACGTGCCACCATGCCCAGCTGCATACGTGATTTTTAAACCTATTTTTTTCAGGCTTTATTGTGGTATAATTAACAGATAAAATCATATACATTTAAGGTATACAACGCAATACTTTGACATACATATATGTTGTAAAATGATTATGTTGATCAAGTTAACATATCCATCACATAGGTGGTTTTTTTTTCCTTTCCACTCACCTCAATTTTTGTGTGTATGTGTGGCAAGAAAGCTCAAGATCTAGTCTTTGCAAATTTCAAGTATACAGTACCTTTTTTTTTCAGGGCTGAGGACCAAACTCCGGGCCTTGCACACACTAGGCAAGTGCTCTGCCACTGAACTAAATCCCCAACCCATACAGTACATTTTTATCAACTACAGTACTGTGCTGTATATCATGTCTCCCAAACTCATCCATCTTACAATACTTTGACCAAAATCCCATTTCTCTAACCCTACGGTGCCAACATCCTTCTACTCTCTGTTTCCAGAAGTTTGACTTTTTTATGTTCCACATATAAGTGAGATCATACCATGCTGTGTCTTTCTTTGTTTGGCTTATTCTCTTAGCATCACATCCTTTCGGTTCATCCAGTGGCAGCATTCTGTATCTTGTCTGTCCTCAGTAATGCTGCACAGCAAAGGACATGATCAACAAAATGAAATGGTAGCCTATCAAGTGGGAGGAGATACGCAAACCATGCATCTGATAGTGTCCTAACAAACTGTAAGAAGCTTACATAACTCAACAGCAAAAGAAGAATAACCCAATTTAAGAATGAGCAAGTGACCAACAGATACATGAAAAGGGACTCAATACCACTAATCACCAGGGAAATACAAATCAAAACTTAATGAGACACTGCCTGACACCTGATAAGGTGGATATCATTAACTAATCTAAGGATAACAAGTGTTGAAGAGGATGTAGAGAAAATGGAACACTTGTGTACTGTTGATGGGATTGTAAATTGATACAGCAATTATTGAAAACTGGAGGTTGCTCAAAAAGTTAAAAAGTAGCATCTCCTATATGACAGCAATGCTGCTTCTGGGTGTATATCCAAAGGAAATGCAATATATATCTTAAAGAGATATTTGCACTTCCATTTTTGTTGTGATGTTATTTACATAGCATGCATGATTCTTAATTATAATTTCATCAGCACAATTTCATATTCTACAAAAGAGAAGTATGTGACCCTTCATGACTCTAACAAGGGTTCATTGGCTAAATGTTAAGGAAATTAACATGATTAACACTGTTTAGCCTTCAGGATATAAAAGGGCTCAGAATCCCCATTTTAAAATGAAAGAACACAAAGTCTTCAATTTATCTGCTAAAAACAGAACTGTGGAAAGCCATAATTTATTTCATTGACCCACTCAGCAAACTTTTATTAAGTGAACTTATATATAAGCACCCAGATTAAGGAGATTAAAAAATAGATCACACCTTATTTCAAGGGAATCACAGTCTTATAGGGATAGCTTAAATTGCTATAATTTATTTTTATATCTAAGGGCTATACTGGAGGTATGTGTTATATGTATGACTTATTCTGGAAACACAATGGAAAATAAACTCACAGAGGTATAGACTTCCAAAGAGAGTAGGGACCTGGACAGATGAAGCTCATTTTCCATATACTTTACATAGGGTACAGAAGAAACGGTGCTTAATTGGGCTTACCAGTGATTTGTATTGCTGATTGTTCTGGCTGACTTTTCCACAACACTACATGCATATCTCTGATCTCTGGCACTTTCCAGATACTGGTCACATCCGTAGCCCAGTTGTGCCATGGCAATGGGATAGGTTACTAAAAGGCCAAAGAAGGTGCCTATAGACAGCACCAAGGATATACTATTTATTCTAGAAAGCTTAGAGGAGATCAGGAACTGCTCCAAGACTAATTCAGTGACAATGGACTAACAGGTAGCACCTCCATCCTTCAAGGTGTGGCACCTGCTGTCCAGTGATGACCAGCTGAATGAATGACATGTATCCATTGCACAGTGCCATCAGTTCCATGCCCATCCCCACAGAGGGGTTGTATATGTTAGATTGCAGAAGCAGTGATATCATCAGCAATAGTATGTATGACTAGGGCCCCATGCAGCAACTGTCCTGGTGCACATGCAAGAAAGTAATTGTGTACAAATAACATAATTTGCCCAAGTTCTCAGTGTGTATAAGAGAAAGCCAGAGTTCTTCAAGATAATACGTAACTGGAAATTCTGGCCCAGGCTTGCTCTCATTGTTAACTTGACTTGATCTTTGGAAATAGAAAAGGGATATAATAGATAAGGGACACAGTGTTTAAGTCTTCCCCCTTTTCTTTAAGGTGACACACAGTTGCTACTTTTTTTAATGTTGTTTGAACACATGCAGTATTTCCTAATAAATGACCTGAACTGCGGCAGGTAAAGAAGTCACAAAGGTACATTGGCGCTTTTGAAGGGGTGGTGGGGGGGGGGGAGAAGTAAGGGGAAAAAATTCTTTCTTGATTTTTCAGAAGGCCCATTATCATCTAAAGTCTTGATAATGGATAGTCAGGAGGCAGAGCTGTCCTTGGTGTTCCAAGGAGAAAGAGTTTAACATGGGGAATTAGAGACTTACACAAATGTTGGTCAAGCTGGGGTAGTAGAGGTCGGGGAAGCCACTGCTAGACACACTGGGACCTCAAAGAAGCCACTTTCAAGCTCTGCTACTTGCTCTACCAACACGGGTGATTTGCGAGCCAACCCAGAAATGAATGCAGATCTCAGTCTGCTATCTGTTGTATATCTGCCCCCTTTAGCCACCAGAGAAAAATGACTTCTGCCTTGAATCTTACAGAAGTGCTTCTCATTGGCAGGATATGACCCAGAACTGTTGAGGAAAGCAGAGCCTCTGAAAAGTGGCTCCAGAGCCGTCTCCTGCCAGAGGAGATTTGGGGACAGGTTGTGGGGGATGCTGCTGCTGATCTGACAACAGGCAGTCCAGCACAGATGGCTGCCCCAGTCATCTCTGAGAAGGGAGCCTTGCACACTTGGGTAACAGTGAACTCTAGTTTCCCCTCCTTTGCGAAGCTGTCCCGCTGGGGCTGGATCGGAGGCTCAATGGTTACAGCGATTGCCTGGATGCAGTTCAAAGCCCAGCACCATGTACACAACGAAACGTTGGAGCAACGAAAGCCACACAAAAAACTAAAGAAAAATGGATCCTCTCTCACTGTCCCTCTCACTTAAAAAAAAAATTCTATCCACCAAATCATGAAAACCCACTGTTTAGTAAGTAGATCCAGACAGCGTGGGGTGGTAGAAAGAACTCCAGTACTGGAGGCAGACATGCTGACTGTTAATCTCAGTTATACCATCCATTAGCCATGTGAACATAAGCAGTAATTTCTTTGTTCTGAAAAAAAGTGGATATTAAAAAATAACCAAAGCTACAAATAAAAATATATATAAAATAATGTTTATAACTATTTTAAAGTAGAGAATTTTAACTGAAACACTTTACACCAAAGTTTTAGCTGTAGTTATCTCTGAAGGTAATTGGGATTGCAGATGACATTTTTTTTTTGCACATGTGTGAGTTTCTCAGATTTTCTGTATTATGTGTTACTTTTATGTTCTAAAAAATTATTTTAAAAAAGTACCTAATAGTATTATTGAGAGAAATTATTCAGACAATATATACAAATAAACACTTTTCAAAAAATGCTAGTTCCCTTCTGCATCCACATAAAAATAACCTTATCTCATTCTATATTTTGAGTAAAAATTCTCCCTCCTACTTCCGACCTCCAGCCATTAGTGAATTTTCCATCAGCTACTGATGTTACTAGTTCCTTATACATCTTTTAGGAAAGGTATGTCTATATAAGCACACATATAATGTTATGCATCCTTTTACTCCTTTTCTTTTTTACATATCTGGTAGAATATTCTGCCTGTTATGCTCCTTTGTATTCTTCTCTTATATTCCTTTTGGGGGCAGATCTTTCCGTGTCAGAACTGCTGTAGTACAGTATTGCTGTACTACATAGAGGTTCGTGTAGTAAAGGCTTAGTCCCTGACCTGTGGCACTTTTGCTGAGGGGGAGAAGTGGTACGGAAATTTTTAGAGGTGTGGCTGAACGAGAAGTCTTTAGGTCATTGGTGGTGTGCCTTGGAAAGAGATATTGGGACCCTAGCCCCCTCTTCTTCCTCCCTTTGACTCCCTAACCATGAGGTGAACAGCTCTGTCCCACCACACTCTCCCCACCATGATGTGCTGCCTTGCCACAGGCCTAAGAGCAATGAGGCCAACGCATCATGAACAGGAACCTAGCCAAAATAAACCTTTTCGCTTTATTAAGTTGATTATTTCAGATATTTGTTATAGTGGCATGAAGCCAATACAAGTACATACAGATAGAACATGATAATTGGTATCTTACCAGTATTTACTTATCCAATCTCCTGTTGGTGAGAGTGAGGGTGGCTGCAGAAACAAGGATGGCCTGTCTGCCTCTGGTCTCCTGGGCTTATAATTTAAGTTCCAGTCACATCTAGACAAGGGCTTCTGAAGATGAAGATGGAGGACCTCCAAGAGGCCAAGACTTGGCTCATACCTGTACTAGTTACAGTCTTTTTATCTATTTGATTTCTCTCTCTCTCTCTCTCTCTCTCTTCTTAGCAGTGACCACGTCTGGCCTGAAGACAATCTTATCTGAGCCTTAAGAGCTGATAAGCCAGGAGCCATATGTCTAAAGATCTGCCCCTCAGTGAGTCTCTCTATTGCTGTTTACTCCTGCCACTCCCAGTCTTTTCTCTGAAGAAGTCTATGCCCCATGAATTCCAGAGCTCCATTTCCTCAATACTTCCCTCATCCTTTTTATCATCTTGGATGACCTTGAAACATAAGGACTCTGGTGTTTCCACCTAGCCTCATACCTGGGTGATGAATGGAGGGTAATGACATTGACAGTGAGGAACCAGGTCAAGAGGTGTGATGGTGACATGGATCAGGTGGTCTGCCAGGTGCTGGTGGTTGAGTGGGAATGTGGATGTGACGGTGAGATGAGGAGGGGTTAGCTGACTGCAAGTCTTCAGGATGGTTAAGGTGTAGTTAGGACCTAAGCCAATAAGTGGAGCCCCATCCTTACATGGAGCCTGTAAATAGACACTCCTTTGGGTCATGAGTTAATTTCTTAATAAAATGGGTCATGGATTAATTTCTTTAAAAAAAAAAAAAGAGAGGGACAGTGAGAAAGAAAGAGAGAATCAATTCTATTTAGTTTTTCATGTGGCTTTCATTTTTTACGAAGCTTCATTGTGTGTGTGGTGCTGGGGTTCAAACTCACACACTTGCACATGCCACGCAAGTGCCATAACTGCTGTGCCACCGCTCCAGCCCCCATGGGTTAATTTCTTAATGAAATAGATACCTATTACATGTAAAGCCGTCTACTGGATGGTCTGCAGTCTCTATTTTATTGTTTTATGTATTGAAATTTTTGCTATTGCCACAAAGTTTTGTGGACTTTCAGGGCCCGTGAGGGTTTTGTTTTGGCTTTTTTTTTTCAGGACTCAGCCTACAAACTGAAGGGCAGGTCATTGAAAGTCACAGTTTAAATCAGAGCAGTCACAGGTAGACAGCTGATTGAGATGGCACATAGGATGCGCTTAATCAGTGCCGTCTAAACTGAACTGATCAGGGTCAATGAAAGCCCTCTGCAGAACCACAAGGTGTGCCGTGTGCCCTTATTCACTGGAGATAATGGTCTTGGGAACAATTATCAGCCTAATTTCTTTCTCCATCAATGTAGATTTGATGCCTGGTAATATATGTGTTGTACCTTTAATGGCTTTTTAATGATGAAAAGGATCAAAAGCATTTTAGATCTGAACCTGCACCATTAGTCTCCATTCCAGAAATTCACTGTGATTACTGCAACTGCTTCTCTGAGCCCTGCAAGAGCAACGAGTTCTGGTGAACCTACCTGCACAGTTAATCACAATCGCCCGAGAGCCAAGTCTGATGCAGGTTCCAAGGGTTAGTTGCTGGAGGTGAAGAAGGACAGGTGGATGGTGGAGGGAGTGACAGTGGGAAGGAGTGAAGGGCTGAGTCATTCAGGCCCTGGAGGGTTAAGATCTCTCTGTCCCAATCCTCCCCTCTTTCCTCAGGGAGAATCCCAGACTTATAGGAGGAAATATGAGTTGCTGTAATACTGTTGGGTTCTATATTGGAGATATGGAGATATATAAAGTCATATTGGGAAAGAATGAGGATTCATGTAATTCTGCATTCTATCCCATTACATAATGAATGTTTTGCAGGGGTAGAGAGGATGCAGAGCATGTGACTTGGGGTGCCCAGTTAAGGCAAGTAAGTGAAATCTGGATATGCAGGGTTTTTAAGGAGGGAGTACACAAGGAAAGAGCCAAGGGATACTGATGTTTCCAGGGAGGCGAGGTTTCCATGAAGTGGTTAATGTGCTATTTATTCATTGAATCCCTGTTCCTAAGGTCCATGGTCTGCCATTCAATGTGCCCTCAGAGACTGATGACTATGGACTATATCACCCAGGCTGTCTTGCCCTCTGGCTCCTGGTTGACTTATCCAAAGTAGAAAGAAGGAGGTCAGGGAGTTTCTTTCTCCACTGCCCTCCTGCTTCCATGCTGCAATTCCGGCAGTGGGAACGTCTCTCTTCTTCCATGTCTCCAACTCTTACTAGACTCTGAAAACATGGTTTCCTCTCCTAGTCCCAGGACTAAGGGTGGTCTAGGCTAGTGCTGTTGTTGTTAGTCCCTAGACATCTCAAAATCTTTCATAGATTATGATCTTAATCCCCTTAATACCTCAATAAATAGTGGCTTCATTAAATTAAAAATCCTAGCGAGGGTGAGTCTTCTGTTTCCTGTGGGACTCTGATTGATACAATGTGTATGTGAGAGATTGATGAATGCTTGCCAATCCTGTTCCTTTCTCCTGGACACACAGGAAGACCGTATCTTCCATCCTCTTTTGTAGTTAGGTTGAGGCTGTGTTACAAAATTATGACAAATGGGATGGTATATGATACTTCCAACTCTGGTCCTAAAACCCACTGTGCCCAACCTCTTTCTCTTCCATGGGACAGTGGAAGCTATATGTTTACAGTTGCAACATCTGAAGCTGGAAGAAGCTTGAATCCTTGAGTCACTGCTTGGAGTGGAGTTGTTCAACTGTGTTCAGTTATGTTCTGAGTGAGAAATATGCCTTTATGGTGTTATGTCACTGAGATTCTGAGGGTGTTTTGTTACATCAGTTAGCATTAATGAGCCTGACTAATACAGTGGAGGTGTTCAATGAAAGGCCACATAGAGCAATGAAATATCTGAGGCATTATATACAAGGTGATTTATAGAATCATCTCACATGGGTGAGACACCAGAGAGAGTTGACAAAGAGCCTAACAGTACTCTATGAAAAGAGCAGGATTTGGATGTTTAAGTATAGGTTTCACCACTTCTAGCTATGTGATCTTGGGCCGATTACTTTATCTTTTTAAGTATCCTCATCTGTAAAACAAGGGAAATAATGCCTGTCTCACAAAGTTCTTTTGTGAGTAGATGATACATTTATTTAAGATCATAACCAATACTCAACAAAAAGTTCTTTTTCCACTTAGCTGTAAATTCCAAACTCAGTGCCTCTCGTGATTGGTAAATACTTTCAATTTAGTGGGCATTTCAACTTTGAAGTAACATTTCCCAATCAGGTAGCAGATGACAGTTCACATCATGAGCTTATTGGTAAGTGGATTTGAGTACTGGCCAGAATGAGGAATTTTCTTCAGGTCTTGTACTTGAACATTACCTCCTTCACTTCTCTGCCTACTAGAGACCCATCTGTGAAATTTGCAGGCCACCTAATGCATAGGTCAAGCCAAACAAAATTGGAGTCCCAGTTTCATCTCTTATTTCATGAATAAATACGAGTCCTGGGGCTCAAAAGTCATTCGATAAAGCAAGGAGAACGGATTCCCTACAAAAACTTCATTCAGCATCAATAGGGCTTATCTGTCCAGTGCTCAGTGCCTAGCAGTGTGAGGATCACTTCTGGGTCCTGTAATAAATGCAAAGACAGGTTCAACTTCCTGCCTAAAGAGCTAACACTCTTGCAGAAGCAAAAGTAATTTATCCTGACAAATAATCATAAGACAGAAGAGGATGTGATGAGCATGGAAGGCATAAATGGCTACAGAATTTAGAGGAAGGGAACCCACTTGTAACCAGAAGGATCATGGAGCATATGAGTGAATCCTGAAAGTGGGGCAGAATTTAACTAACGGAGGTAACGGGAGATTGAATGTGGGAAAGTGGGAGATGCCCATGGGAATGTGGCAGCTAGAGCACAGCTACCAGAAGGGAAGTAAAGAAAACAGTTTTAGAAATGTTACCTGAGGACTGATTGTACAGAACCTGAACTCTCGACCAAGCCTTCTGGTGAGAACCGCGGCAGACCATCAGTTTCCTGAGCACTGGAGTGCCATGTGCCCTGGGAAGCCTAGCTGGGAAGCTGTGTGCTGCGTGAGACGGAGGCAGCAGAAGATGAGCCCAGGAGGACAGTCAGACCTGCAGCTACCAAGGTAAACCCTACCACGGGAACAGACTAAGCCAGAGGCTGTGAGAGCGTGAAGAACACTGGGCAGTCTTTCCACGTGTGTCCCACGTCTGCTCTACTCCCCCGTTGTGTTGGCCACTGTGGGGCACCAGCACTTGTGACAACACACTTCTTGTCTCCTGGGTGCTTGGATATGACCTCAGCGGGGAATTAATCAAGGAAAGGTCTCCTTTCTAAACTCTTCCTTATGACTTCACAGCATGAGCACAAGCACAAGCTGGGGTACCCTCCCAGCCCTATCAGCAGCACCCCACTTCCACTCCAACTTCATCAAAGATAGGAGCTTCAAGTTTTGAAGAAGATGCAGTCTGCTGTCCTTCCTCATCTAACAAACATTATATGGCCCTTCTAAATGCTGTACTCTGTTAAAGAGCTTTATAAATACGACCTCATTTTAACCTCATAACAATCTTCTAAAGTAGATACTATTATAGCACAGTGAGATTAAATAATTTCCCCAAGGCAGTAAGTAGCAGATCTGGGATTTAGAACGCCAGGAGTCCAGTTGCAGAATCTGTACACTTGACTGTGACATTATGCCACCTTCCTGCACCACTGTTTTCCCTTCAGCCCACCTGTAATGAACTGCAGCCAAAAGAGAATTGCTCCTGGATTCTGCTCGTCCCCCATGAATCAGTTCTCTCATCTTGGTTCATGATGCTGCCAAAGGTTACAGTCGTAGCATGAATCAGACTCACCCACACAGTCAGCTGAACTTCGCCACCCCTCCCTGCCAGGTAACCAGTCCAAAAGTGGGTGGGGCAAATCAATGAATTGGTGAGGGGCAGTGATCTTCTAGAGATGGTCTTGAACCTATAGGATCCATTCCCCTCTCTTCAGAGCCACCAAATTAATGGTGAGGCTTAGCATATCACTCAGAAAGAGGAAGATACTTTGGCAGTGCTTAGGGCCTGGGCTCTGACATTTTGCTACCTGTGGAGTCTTGGAGAGGTTAACTCAGGTACTACAGAGTATACTCCTCATTAAATTGCAGTTAAGAGTAAATGAGACAATCCACATAAAGTACCAGGTGCTAACGCACTAACATACATCAGGTGCTCAGAAGGCTTGGCTCTTTCATCTCACCTGGTTAAGAACAAGCTCTTCACTTGATCCAGACTCAGAGGTACTCAGAAGCCTCGGAGTGGCTCTTTAGGGCCCACAATATCCCAACAGCCTTTTGGGATAGAGAAACCTACAACTTTGGACTTTGCCCCCCAGGGATGTGTGTTGCTATTGCTGTGCCTTGTGTACCGTGTTGTAAAGTGGAACTGAGTCATGGTTAGACTCAGGAACCAGGCAGTCTGAGTCCCTCTCTCAGCTCTGCTACCTACCAGCTGTGAAACCTTGGACAAGTTCACAAACTTGAGCCTGTTTCATTGTCTGTAAAAGGAGCTGGTGATGATGCCCCCCTCATGAGGTCATTGGAGGACCAGTGAATTATAGAGAGCATCGGTACGACGGTACTTGGCACATCCGAGGTAGTCAGTGAAGGTTAACTGTTATAGCATTCCTCTGGGTTAAACTAGTAAATTCTTTTTCTTCTAGAAAGGAAGGTTGTGGCAGCTTTTACTTTAGTGGGGAGAGAGAACTCATGAAATCCAGAAAAGGAGATAAATTAAACCTTGAAGCAGGAATTTTCCATCCTATGGGCACATGTGGGGTCAAGGGAGCTGTGTTTTCCAAGATATTGGACCATAAACACGAGCCTGGCACCAAGACTAAGACTCACCCTTGGGAACCATGTTGAGATGAGGCTCCCTTGACAGCATAGGTGAGAAGGGAAACGACCCTTACCTGAGGCTTCTGAGGACCTCAGAGAGTAGAGCTGCCAGGCCTTGGACTTCCTTGGAAACCAGAGGGAAGCTCTGGGCTTGTGGGTAATATCCACCTCCTCACTTAGATTGGGAAGTTCACTCAGTCAGCATTTCAACTTGGGCCAATAGGAGATGAGGCACTTGAAAAGACACCGATAATCTATGGCAGTATATGTCGTGTGACAAAGAGGAACTCAGTTTGGGGAACCTGGGTTCTGATCCTGCCTCTGCCAGTAATGGGCTGCTCAGCCTTTGGTGAGTCACTTGGCCTTGCTAAGCAGGAGTTCTCCATGTGTATGAACTACCTACATCCCAGCCCTCAATAGCTGGATGACTCTAAGTCACATCATCCCAGCTCCGTGCTCCCAGTCAGTGTTGGGATAATAATTCCACTAGAAGTTCCAAGGAAGGACAGATCCATAGGGCTGAAGCAGTCAGACAGGAAGAAGTGAGCTGGGAGGATCTGTGGAGGCAGAAGAGAGGGAGAAGCCCTCTTGCTTCCATGGCCCTCCAACCCCATCCCGACAGCAGGCAACCATTCATCAGGCCAGAAGTGAAGGAGACCCCTCCTCCAAGGAGCCCCAGCTTATTTCTTACTCCCTATGCAGCAACTGAGGGAACCAGAAAGGCCTCAGCCATGGTGCAAGCTGACTGAACTGTCACCTGCCTTGAGGCCCAGGCACTGGGGACAATCTCCTTTCTCATCAGAGGATTGGTTTCCATTTGTCTGTCAGCTAAGCACTGTCCAGATCACTGGGAACAAACACCCCCAGCCTGGAAGGAGTGTCTTAAAAACAAGACTGAGGCTCCTGACCAGGGCTGGGTCCCACAGTTCTCCCTAAAGGATGTTACTCATTTGAGCAGGGTTGTAAGTGCTCAAAGGGTTTGATAGCCCTCCTGTTTATCCTCAGGAGTCACTGTCCTGTTCACCTGCTGAAAAGAAACCTACCCCATACAATCTACCTCTTAAAACGGCTCCACCTGCCGAGCATAGTTGGCCTCCCTGCCAAATTCAATCTAATGACACCAAAGACCCTGGGTGTCTTTATAAGCCGATGAGAAGTTCCAGAAAGGCTGGAAGGAAAGGCGAGAAATAGGCCTTGCAGGAGCATCATGGGAAGCCTGTGGGAATGAAACTTCATGCCGTGCGCCTTCACTCTGACCTCCATTTTTCACTCCCGGGCTTTCTCAGGGCCCTTTCTCGACCTCCTTGAAGAGCTGTGCCATGAGGTTATCCTTCACAGCAGAGGCCATCTTCCTATCAGCTGAGTTAGGAAGGTGACATATGTCCCTCTCCTCCTAAAGGTCAAGCCAATTTATTCTGTGTGAGGGAGTCCAATGTTCTTGCCACAAATGGCAACCAGGTCCTGATGGATGTCAGGTGGTTGCAGAAGCTCTAAGGCAGGGATTTGCCTCACTAGGCAAGCTGCCGGGTGCTGGGTTGCCTCCGATGGAGAGACTGAGTGACGGTGAAGGTGCAGAGGTCCATGGTAATCGCTGCCCTTCCATAAACCTCCCTGATTATCATCCGCTGCCATCCCATCCTTCTAGTCCCGTTCTCCCAATAACCTCCAGAGTCTCATGGGAGCAACCCTGCCTTGTTAGCCCTGGTTCTCTCAGGTGCCAGACCCTGGAGCTGCTCTCAAATTTTTCTGGCTGGTGACATGATCGTGATTTTAGGAGTCACAGCAGCTTTTCTTCTACACCACTGGAGTAGCCTGCAGCAGGGAACAGGGGTCTCCTGTGGCTGTTTTGGTTTTGTTTTTAATTATATCTCACAATTTAGATCTTTGTCCTTCCTATGTCACATTAACTTGTAACAGTGTGAGGTGATTGGTGCTGACAAGCACTGTATCACAGCAAAAGTCACGATGCCCTGTCTCCATGATGAGATGCCTTGTCCTCACGTCTTTATTTCCCAGCCCCTCTCTTTCAGGAAAAAGCCACAGTCACAAAATGACACATTCGGAAGAGACCTTAGGAATTATTTCTAGATGAGAGGATGGGTCTAAAGGGGAAAGGTAACTTGAACACTAGAAATCATGGTCTTATAAATGTGACCCTGCTCTTTCTTCTCTGGTTGGGAACAATTAAAGCATTTACCTGAGCTGGATAGTGCCAGAAGAAATGGAATATCAAAGTCATGTCAATATAGACCCAAATGTGTCCTTGCTCAGTGTGGTGTTTATAGTTTCTGCTCTCCTCCTTTTGAAGATCCTATGGACTTGAGTTTCCTAATATAAATATAATGTAATCTTTCTCTTCCTTCCTTTCTCACCATGCCTTCTGCAAACATGGCTAAAAGCCCATGACATTTCCCCCAGTTATGAAAGTAAAATATGCTCAGGAATTGAGGAAAAAAAGAATAAAGGAGCAGGGTGAGAAAAAAAAAACCCAGAAGCAAAGCCAGGTGTGGTGGCACACACCTGTAATCCCAGCTGCTCCAGAGGTCAAGGCAGGAGGATTGGAAGTTCGAGGCGAGCCTGGGCAACAGAGCAAGACCCTGTCTCAAAATAAAAAGTAAAGAGGGCTGGGGATGTAGCTCAGTGGTAGAGCATTCCTGAGTTCAATCCCCAGTACCATAAATAGATAATAAATTTTAAAAAGAAGCAAAACCTATGGTTTTCTTTGAATAAGTACAAGTAAGAAAAGATTCTGCAGGAGCTCATCCAAACCTCGTCTTCCTTCCCTTCTGAGTGCAATGTGGGGGCGTGCCTCCTGGATTTGATGTGTGCTCAGTGGTTTTGAGAGATCACTGATGGGAAAGAAGTTTAGTATAAAATCTGTTGTTGACCCCAGAACGATCACATCACAGGCTTTGGCCTCAGACCTCTGCACCCTCTGGCTACTTAGACAGCTGGTTCCCTTTCTGGGAAGTCTGTGTGGACTGTGAACACAGCACTGTGCTGGGATTCCTCCCCAGCCGGGCCCTTCCTCCTTCCTCCTGGGGCTGCTGTGGGAGCCCACCTGGAGGACAAAGCAGAGTGGCTATTTGCCACCGGAAATTACAGAACAGACGGGATGGAGATAAAGGGAGTATGAATCTAAATAGTTGGTGCACACCATGTAAATGCCAGGATAATAAATATGTAATATGTGACATATAAGCTATAACACCAAAAAAAGTTGAAAACCAAATCATCTCTCTCCCACCCACCCTGCTCTGTACATCGGCACAACTTTCCTGTCCCATTGTCTTCATTAGCATAGCTTTACTGCTCCAGAGGACTCATGTTCAGGAAGATAAAAAAAATGCTTTATTGTTCATGTGATGGCTAATTTAATGTGCCAGGGGGCTAGGTTATGGTGCCCAGTTGTTTGATCTAACACTAGTCTGGATGTCACCATAAAGTTACATATTAGATGTGCAGAACATTCACCAGCGTCACCAGAAACACAAATGAAATGAAATGGTTTGGAAAATAAGTATTGTAAATCTTCCATTGTCATATTTAGGGGCTAGACTTACTCCATCTTCAAATTTCTTCACTGGGAGAAATTTCTCAAAGCAACTGCAGAATGAGTGGCTGGGACCCAGGCTTGTCATCTGAAAAGGAAAAAGGAAAAGAGACCATTTCTCTCTTCATTATTGTGTTCCCATTTGAGTCACTTAGAAGTTCTGTGTATTAAAAACCTTTCAGCTCTGCCTACAGAAAATTATAGGGCTAAGTTACTTTATCATTCTATTGCATATCTTTCCTGTCTCTCTTCCCTTCCTCCCTTTCACCATGGTTTGATCAGAATCAGTTTGAATCTTACTTCATTTGTCAGAGCACCCAGAAGAATTTCTGAAGTTCTAAGAAAACCCTGACCTGGCCAAATTTTAGGAACAACAGAAATGATGCATGGGAGACCACTAGGTAACCCTGAGTTAAAATTTCTTAGAAGCTTTTCTGTTGACTTTGGTTTCTGTTTCTCCTTATACCTTTACATTTTGAGACAAAGTCAAATATGGAAATGAGAGAGCCTAAGTCAATGAGGAATACTGCTGTAGTTTGGAACCGGTGATACCTTTAAGCAGTGGGCACTAGTGGAGGAAGCTGTGTCATGGGAGAGCATGCCCTTGAAGGGGATAATGGGACCCTGGCCCCTTCCTGTCTTTTTTCCTTTGTTTCTTGGCTGCCATGAGTTGAACAGATCTCCTCTACCACCATCCTGCCATGGTGTACTGTGCCAAAGTAACAGGGCCCCATCGTGACAGCACTCCTAGGAGGAAGGAGGAAGGGCCCTGCTGGGGAGAAATCCCAGCACAGTGCTGTGTTCACAGTCGCCACAGACTTCCCAGAAAGGGAACCAGCTGTCTAAGTAGCCAGAGGGTGCAGAGGTCTGAGCCCAAAACTATGAACTGAAAGCACTGAAATTAGTAGTCAAAAATAAACCTTTCTTCCACTGAAGTTGATTATCTTAGGTATTTGTTATAGTAACGGAAATCTAACTCAAATGCATTGAGTTTCTAATAAAAAAATGGATCACAATGGTTTAAATACACAAGGATTGTCTTTCAAAGAAGAAGTCTGGAGGTATGCCATTGCTGGTGTTTGCTCAGTAGTTCGATGATGCCTTCTTTCAAAGGTACTGAAAAATAGTACCTTTTTATTGGGAAAAACAAAAACATGTCAGGAGCCTCCACGGGATGCTATTAACCAGAACGGTTCTGCATGGCCATTCCTTCATGCAAAGGAGTCTGAGAAACAAGCATTCAGCTTTCTCAACTTTGTAGATGAGCCCATTAGGAGAACGGGCTGGGAATGTGCATTGGTTGTGCCTGTCTCTATTCCTGCCCAGGGGTCCACAGCCCTGGGGTTGGGACTTTCTCTGTCCACCTTCTGGTTGTGGCGCATTGCTCTCCTTGCCAGCTTGAGTTAGCACACACTAGTTAGTTTTAGACCCTGTGAATTTTCTCTAATAGGCTTAACAAACCTCTTAGGAAATGAGGAGAGTGTGCCGCTGTGCAGGGAACAGAGGTGTGAAGAAGGCTGGGCAAGGAAAAGCTTTGGAGAAAACGGCATCGGAGCGCAGTTAGACTGTGAAATACATTAGGCTAAAAGACCCATTGTCACTCCTCAAACAGGTGAAAGCCCGTGCTGGTGTGAAGCAGGCTCCGAAGTGTATGACTCTGGAGACACAGTAGGGGACAGTCCCCTAGGGATCCATCAGAGGAAAAATTGGGCTCCTCTTAGAATCAGCTGAACTTCCAGCCCTCAGAGCAAATTGTTCACTCCTTCAGTATGTCGCCGTAGGCCCATTAAGGCGTAATGGAAAAAAGAGCTAAACTAGAGCATGCTGGGGGTTGTGAGAAGGGCCAGATAATGTTTCCTCTGAGAGCAGAGTGGCTGACTTTCCATCAGAAAGGCTTTGCAGAGAGTGAGCTGCGCAGGCCAGTCATTTCCTCCAACCCACAGGCCCTCTGGGGCACACCCATCCTCCCACAAGTCTACAACTTGTGACTCTGCAGCGCCAGTGACTCCTGCAACCTGATGGTCAGAATTGTCCATCACCATAGCAACCCCAAGGATGGCTCTTTGATCCTCAAGGATGCAGGTGTGCTGTTTTTTCTTTCTCTTTTCTCCCCCATGGGGCAGGGCAGAGCAGTGGTAGAAGGATGACAAAAGACAGGACTGAAAATAGCCATTGAAGTCACCATTCCAATGGGAAATGGCACAAGCCTGCAGGCGGAGGGCCAGCAGATGGCCTGCAACTCCACCATCAGCCTCTCGGAGCATCTGCCCTTGCACAGATCCTCACACCCCACCCAAAGAGAAGGGGTTTGCATTATGGATGCAGGAAATAAGAGCAGCAGGATCGCTCTCCTAGGTAGGATTTCAATACATTAACAAGAAAATGAGGAGGATGTTTTTCTGTTATTGCTCTCTCTTGTGCTTATTCGTTTTTCAGAAGCACTCTGGTTTATGTGGAAAGATTTGACAATTCAATAAATTCAGCAAATTTTTATGGAGTGTCTTCTCTTTATTTTTATTTTATTGTTTATATCCCACCTCCTTCAACAGGAATTCCAGGCAGTCTGCAACCAAGGACATAAAAGACAAGAGTAATAACATAGAAAACCAGGTCCAAGGAGAGAAAAAAGAAAATATTCTAGCCACAAGAGTTAACAGGGTGGGAAAAGAGGCTTCAATTTTAAATTTAACTTTGAGAATACTGAATCCAGGAAACAAAAAATAGTGTACATTCTCACCAGTTTTTTTTTCTTTTTTAGAAAGAAAAATAATTTTCTCCCACTAGATTCTAAAAGACAGTTCTTTGGAGGAATCTGGATTTGCTTCACATTGGATGACATCTCCTTCCTCCTGTACTTCATTATCATCATCACTAACAGTTATCAAGTGCTATTTATTGAGATTTATGTACTGACATTTTTTGAATGTTCTAGTCACTATTCTAAGTATTATAAACATATTATTTCATTTAGTCCCTAAAATAACCCTCTGAGGTGCATGCTGTTATTATCCTCATTGTATAGAAGGGAAAATGAAAACAGTTGGAGTATTCCAGACCTCCTACATGACAGTTTTGATTCCTTCCAAGAAGTCAAGTTCATCTGCTGAGCTTAAGGGAGTCCAAAAGTACCAAGACTAACTTGCACCAGGGATCTTTTAGGCTAGTCATCTGTCCCAAGAGACCCCACATGCTTTCTTAGGTGTAAGAACAAGGGGGCTCTGCCTCAGTTGAGATGGCCTTGACATTAGCTTGTTTGCCATTTAGACCACCAACTTCTTTACCTACTTCCTTTCTCCTGGACCAGTTTTTTGGCCTTCATAAAGTTGGACCTTGTAGGACCCAATACTCTGTCAGTGGGGACTAGGAAAGGAGCTCAATGAATATTGATCTTCCCTGTGAAACTGTGGAGCTTTAGGAATGCCTTGGCCACTACCAGTATTAGATGGACAGATCATGTGTGACCTTCTGAGTATCCAATGTGTCATTGCCTGAAGAACAGCATTCCGTGATCTAATATCTTCTGACCTAACCTCAAATATGTTCATCCCTGCAACGTGAAGTGTTGCAGTTTTGAAGCCAAATGGTGAGATTTGGGGCTAAGAACTGTCTAAGCAAGATGTCCATATGATTCCAAAGCATTTGAAGGGCCTTGGGCTGAGTGGGGATGCGCAAGCTCCTCGCACAATTCATTCACACTTCTCAATGTTTCATCTCCACTTTTGGCCACCATCTTCATATCAGAGCTCTTCAGCAAAGGGGGTCCTTTGGTACCAGCCTGGAAGAACCCATTTGATGGTAGATAGAACAGAGCAAACATTATTTTTTATTTATTTTGTGTGTGTGCACACGCATGCGTGTTATTGTGGATCTGATCTAGGGCCTTGTGCCTCCTAGGCAAGCACTCTGCTTCTGAGCCTTACTCTAGCCCAAGTGTTATTCTTAAGTCATTCGGACATGGATGCGTCAACTGGACTGCTATTGCTCAGAGACTAGAAGTCTCGGTTCCTTCCTCAGTTAGCACAGGGACCTAGATATTAAAAAAAAAAAATCTTGTATTTATAAACAAATTTTGTATACAATTTATTTTTTTTCCCCTTTCTGGCTTTGTGTTTGCCTTCAAGGTTTTCCTTCCCCCATTTTAACTTGGTCTATTTCCTTCTGCTTTTCTTCTCAATGCCCTGACATCTCTGATTAGAGTCCTTCATCATGGCTGCACTTCCGGTAGCTCTACTCTTTCTAGTCCTTTAAGTATCCAAATCTGATGTCTGCTGTGCCGAGATGGTGGTGGGATGAGGGAGGGTAGTTGTCAGTGTTTGGAACTGCAGGTTCAACTTCAAATGATCAAAATAAAAGACATTAGTTTCCACCGACAGTTAACTTTTTAAATTAATACACAATGGAAGAGTATAGAGATATGCCAAAAGATTCATTCACCTCAGGTCCACAAGACTGGATGGCAATGTGACTCAAAATATTAATGTGGTGAAGTAAGGAGGGTTGACGGGTTCCAGGAGCATAGAGAAAGAGTTTCCAGAAGCAAATGCTGGCAGAGTTGATATAAATGACATCCTGGGGAAGGGAGTCTTAGCTTATGAAGAATTTTTTTTTTTAAGAGACAGTGTAAGAGAAAGAGAGAGTTAATATTATTTTTTTTCTGGTTTTTGTTTTTCCAGCACTTAGTTATGTATGTGTTTCTAGGGATTGAATCTGGGTCCTTGCACATGCCAGATAAGCACTCCGCTACTGAGCCACCTCTCCAGCCCCTAGCTCATGAACTTGCAATACTCTGGTCCCACTGTTAAATTGTTGCTATTGTGGAAAGCCACTCGGGAGGGTGATTCTAGCTAAGGTCAGTTACGTCTGTGTGGGAATGAGAACTAGTAGCAAGGCACCTTTAACATACATGGTTCCTCCTCATGGAGGCTCATGCTCCACGACCTGCTCACACCAGTGAGGTCTACCCTCGTCAGGCACCTCAGTTTCTCCATAGTACACTGCCTTAATGCACTTGTAGACTAGCAGTGATAGACACTGTGTCATCCCATGTAATCCTCTGGCATGAGGACTTTGAAGACACATGCCTGGCTCCCGCTATACCTGACTGGTGATCTGGTACAGGTAGCAGACTCCTAAGATGAGCTCCAGAGGGGCAAAGGTCCTGGAGCCCTAAATGGAGAAGTATTTTTGCTTTAGTAAAGACGCCAGTCCAGCTGGCCACTGTAGCTCATTCAGGACATCAAACATGGTGCCCGGCGCTGTTCAGTGGCCCCCATGGGCACAGCATGCTCTAGAATACTAACTCAGGGGCACCATTGAAGGCTGGAGTGCTCTGAGCCAACGCTCACATTTTCTTTGCCTCTCTCACTTTCCACTTCAGAGTCTCCCATGTCTTACAATTGTGTCCTCCAAAGAGTTTGGCAACCGGTCTCTCACTCTGCTCGATAGGCTTTTTCTGTTAACACCCATCTTTCTCTCGTACTGTCCGCCTTTCCCGGCTGAAATATCCCTCTCCAGCTGCAGTGGCCAAGTGTAGCCAGTGACCCTTCATTCTTCCCTCTGGATTCTCTCGCCCCCACTTTCCACCCCTGTTGGGATTTGCATGGACATATTTGAAATTCGTCACATTCCTGTTCATGACAATTACTACTGTTCCTCAAGTGGCAAGTGTGGAACTTAAATTAACTTACTTAGGTCTCCACTCTGTGGAGCAGAGGGAGATTAGCACCATTTTATATATGATAAAAACCAAGGTTCTGAAAGGCCACTTTGCCACCCAGGGTCCCCTAACTAATAGGAGGCAGAAGTGCAATGAGACTTCAGGAGACTGATTAGAGCCTGGATTTACTCATGGCATCAAACCACCTTCTCCTTATGTCAGTCACTACACAACTGTGTGACAAGTTTCAACAAAATAGAGCACAGAGTGATTTTCCACACACTATTACACATTGCTCACACACACTAAAAAGGCAACTTCAAAAATCAACATTGTACTCAATTCTAATTATAAATATTAGGTTGTATTTATATATGTCCCCTTTTAACTGTTGAATGAATAGCTACTCTAGAAAATAAATCTCTTAGGACTCAACATGAAAAAAATTCTTGTTAAATATTTTATTAAAATCATTTTGTGTTGCTGCCAAAGTAACAGAAAATAATTAAATTTCTTTCCATTTTGTGATATAATTTACATAAGCAGTCATGCTCTTCCTATCTGTAAATGTCAAGTGTCCTAGTTTGGGCTCCCCATGGTAGCCTATGTCAGTGTAATTAGGATTCCACGGTTGTGAGCCAAGGTAGGGCGGTGACTTGGCAGTGCGGTCTACATGCTGGTGTCTGTGACTGATTCCTGGAAACTGACAGTGTAGACCTGGCCAGGGAAAGGTCCTGCTAGCCCTAAGATCCCTGGGACACTGTGAAGCCGAGCAGATGCCGGCCAGCTCTCACTGACTGACTGCCCACTGCTGCTTGCCCTGCAGTGCCTGCTAACAGCACATCACTGTCGCTAGTGGCACATATGACATGATTCTGGGGAAGACCAAAAGCCATTTCTTGTCCTATTCCCGAATACCAGATATGACCTCAGGCTGTCTCCTGTTGTGTTTGTACCTCAGCCTTTCCATTTGTGTAAACCATTCTCCTCTCCTGTGTTAGGAAATGGCAGTTTTGCCAAAGGTTTTGCATTTGTCAGCGGAGGGTACTCTCCAAATTAAAACCACCGTTTCATATCTATATTTTTCTTTTGCATTAGCTATAATTGAACATTAGCAACAGTGCTCTTTATTCTCTGTTTTCTAACGGGGCGTGCAGGGTGAGGGGTAGTAGGGAGTCACCTCCACCTGGCACAAGGAGAGATAGAATAAAACTTTTTCTGTTTCCTTCTCTACTGGCGTTTCTTTTTGGTATTGGGAATTGAACCCAAGGGTGCTTTACTACTGAGCTTCATCCCCATCCCTTTTTCATTTTTATTTTATTTTAATTTTAACCTTTTGGGGATTGAACCTAGGGGAGGTTAACCACTGAGCAACATCCCCAGCTCTTTTTATTTTTTTATTTTGAGAAAGTTTTATTTTTTATTTTGCTAAGTTGCTTAGGGCCTTGCTAAGTTGCTGAGGTTGGATTTGAACTTGTGTTCCTCTTGCCTCAGCCTCCCACCATGCCTGGTTCCTCTACTATTTTTAATGAAGCAAGATGGTCTAATCTTTGGACTTTAGCAAGAGTGACTTTAGCCCTGGGTGAGCCATAGATACCTGCAAATGGCTTATGGCCTTCAGTGGTACATTACAGTTGGTTATATTAATCAACACCTCATTAGTATGCAATGGGAGCTGAATATTACTAACTGTTCTGAAAATTTCACCCACCTGCTGATCATAGGTCACTCTAAACACAGAATCAAACGGCAGAACACTCAGAGGGATTTAACTATTGTCTGCTGGGAGATCCAGGTGGTATCCTAGAGGTTCTTAAATCACATGGAAGAAAATTTTGTGAGTTGGAAAGAAGACGACACAACCACTCTAAACCTGCTGCTTCCTATTAGGAGGGAGCAGATTGGGCTTTCAGGAGCCACAGGGAAGCTTCAGTACCGATGACCGTGAACCGTGAAGGGTCAGCAGGAGAGGAAACAATTTCACCAACCCTGGCCTCAGGAGGACTGGGAGAAGGAAAACTAAAGAAAACATTAAAAGCAGAAGGAAAATTGGAGAAAAGAAGTTCCCTGGGCAATTCATTAAAGAAGAGAATTAATTTCAGGTCAGGCCTAAGCTGCTGCCGCCTTTGCTGATGGAGCCAGATGGTTGCTCAGGGCACCCATCCATTTCTGCATGTTTCAGGGAGGTGGCTCCACTCTGATGAGGTCTCAGAGGTCCCAGGCTCTCCAGGCTGAGAGTCCTATCACCATGCCTTAGACTATAAAGTGGTGCTATTGAGAGGAATTCAGAGCAACTATACAACTTCTGATGACAAAGGGACCCAGATGAGGGGCCCCGGAGACCTCCATGTCTCTGGTGAGGCACCTGCAATGCACCCTTGGCCCCACTCTCCAAGTTTGCAGAGGGAGCACTCAGCATCCACAGATCACAGAGAGGACACAGCAAATCATCAAACATAAGAAAATGAACTCCCAAACCATCAGAGAGCAAGCTGGAGTGTGACTGGGGTCGGTGCAATATCTTAGATGGTTTGTCTTTTCTGCATGTCATGAGGCTCAGAGAC